>ARYC01003556.1:0-29718 GCA_000711775.1 Oxytricha trifallax
GTACTCTTTTTACAGTTATGCAAGCACTTCACTTCTTTTATTGAATGATGCATATCCAGTAAGCTAGGGATTGTACTTTGGAAATAATTGTCCACCATTGTTACAATTTACTTTCTTTCCATTAGCATCTATCAGGAAATGTTTGCCTTAATTTTCACTGAACCAAAGCTAATTCGTAGAATTTGCTGCAGACTTATTATTTTATTTCTCTGAGCTTATTTCTCTTGATGCTTAAGTGTTTTAATTGTTACCGTATTCCATTATCGCTATAATGTGAAAGATAATTAAATAAAATAATTTTCAATTGAATTTCATTCTTTTTATCTTCAAAATCTTTTAATATAATCAATACTTAAATATAAAAGTTTTAAATTAAATATTTTTTCACTAAAATTCAATTGAATATGTTATTAAATTGAATATGTCTATGAAAAAAAACTAATTGAATTGTAATTAAATTAAAATCTATATTTTTCTTACTTTCAGGAGCTCGTTTCTTTAAACACTATTGACACGTCTGAATAATCGAGATTCAAATGTTAAAATATAATAAAATTTATAACTTGTTTAAACAAATGTGTTTGCTATTTTAATTTTTTAAGCTATTATTCTATTTCATTAAGCTTTCTGTCTACATTTTCTTATCTTTATTCAATAACTTAACTTTATTATCTGATTTCTTACAATCATTTAAAATATTATTTGTAAGCGATTGATATGATATTTATTAATAGATGTTAAATTAATTGGTTTTAATTTTTATAGGTTATTGTTATAACTCTTAAACTATATAATTGAATCGTCTTAATATAAGTCAATTAAATTGACTTATAAAATGAAATAGTTTAGTTAAAAGAATCATAATTCAAAATGGATAATGAAAATTTATTTTATCATAAATTATTTATTCAATAATTTCTTTTATGTTTAATTATGTATACAAACCCTCGTTAAAATCTATATACGGATAGCAAATTATATAGAAAATAATTGTCATTAGGAAAACATAACTTCTTTTAAAATTAAGTCATATTTTAATATCCTTAACTTGTAAGAAGAATTGTAAATATTGCAATTTAAGAATTTCTGGAATTGATAAATGCCAAAATAATTCTTAGATTTTATTAATTATGTTAAATTTAGTTTATTTTCTAATTAAATTAATTCAATATTAAAATGGACTTTTTTCAATTTTATATTTGAAGAATTATAAGATTCATCAATTATATAAATAATAAATCCATATAATTTTAGATTATTTAACTAGAATGCTATTTATTTTAATTTATTCCTTTAATCTATAGAGTCAAATATTGAGAAAGTCTCAAATATATTCATTGCTATATGGCTCATATCAGTGTTGAATTGCAGAAGGCCTACCATATCTGAATCACCCTTAAATTCTAAAAATTGATCTTTTTCATTTATTTCTTGAACCAGTAAGTCTTTATTACTCTGCTCTTCAATTAATTCATTCTTATTTGGATAAATTTGAATATGGTCTAATTTATTATTTGAGACCAGCTATTTATTTTTAGTTTCAACTTCATTGGGTATTTAAAACTTCTACTTTGAATTTATGGTCTTATTATTTGTTTATTTTTCAGAAAGAGCATCTTTAAGTTCATTATTAAATTCGGATGGAAATTTATTGTATATTTCTTCAATTAACACATTTCGCATATTTTAGGGTTTAAAATAGCTTGAATTATCTGTCTCTTATTTAATGTAGAGTGGAAGACTGGGGTCTGATGGGAGAATGAAATTAGAACCAACTCTACTTCTGCCTTGTATTGTAAAAATAAAAAAATATTTAATATGGAAGAATAATACAACTTCATGTTCAGATTTTAATTAGAATTTATAAGTACACCATTTCATTAAATCTTTACAAAAAATTCACTAATTAAATATTTAAGAAATATTATCTAATTTCTTAATAATAATCCCAGTACGCCAGAAAAATCAAATTAATTTTGTGAATCAAGTCCAATGATTAAAGGTGATTGACTACTCTCAGTATTTTAAGTGAAATAGTGATTAGTGGGAAATTCAAATTTGTTTACATTTGTCTCAATTTTAATAGGACTTATTATTTCTAACTCATTTTTTAATTGCTTCTAAATTTCAAGTTTAATTTTTTTCTATTACTTATTTTTCATTGCTAATGACACTGCCTCAGATAAATCATTAAAAAATTTGCATTTCTTATAAAATAAATTTAATTAAAGGTTTATCGTTGAAGAATAATGCTCTTCAAGTCCATGGTTATTTTATCTATAAAACTTGCTTCTTAAATTATATTTAGGTGGCAATGTAGCTTTTTTATAAAGATTTATACGCTCGTTTGGTTAATTCCTACTTCTGACATTCTAATTTTGCAATGTTATCTATCCTGTAATTTACTCATGTTCAGATGAGGAGCACATATCTTAATGACTTCTTTCTGTAACTTTTTCTAATTGTGAAGTTTTTCTTATAAAGTTAATTTTCTACTGTAGTCTTTATAGTGAAAATGGGGACACGTATCTATTAGTTATTTTTGAGCTTAAATAATATAAGAATTATATGTATGCCTTTTATAAATAATGAGCTTGTTGAGGAAATACCGGAGCTTTGAGTATTTTACTAAATTTACAAGTGGAAAGAAGGTTTAGTAATGTAAATCTTAAAGGAAGATACTCTTTTGTGTTAAGTGATCTATTAATTTTTACTCAACAATTAAGTGGGATTACTAAGCATAAACTAACTGTAACCCCCGACACTCTTTACCTCTAAGTGATTCATGTCCTTGATTTATTATAAATAAAAAATACAAAATAGATTTATTTATGATTAACGGAGATACGGTTGCTCTTTTAGGAGGAATCATTGAAATAATTATAAGAACAAAAACTAAATATTTTGTAATTAATTGAAGTTTAAAAATTTCTTGACTGATTATCTGATTTCCTTGGTGACTATGCTTAAGTCTAAAAAAAGCTACTACTATTATCAATTAACTGAATGTTATTAATTTATTAGAAAATAATTTAATTATGTCTTCCTTCAATAAAAACTATTCTGTTTTTTATTCTTCTTTATCATTTAAATTTAAAATAATTGACTTTAAAATTATATCTTTTATAAAACTTAACTTAAAGTTATTGGCATATAAATCATTGTCTAATTTTTTGCTTTAATCAACGTCAATAACACTGAAGTATTAGTCAGTGAAATTCTTTATTTCCTTTAAGTCATTTTTTGTTTTGCTTGATTGTAAAACCCTGTTATAATAATACTACTAAAAATTTTAAAACGAAATTAAAAGAAATAGGGTGGATAAAATTTCCCTCCTCGTGCACCCCCCACAAAAGTATCCTGCCACCAACATTGATCACTATATTATTTGGCAATTTAAAATATTAAAACATTTTAATCCCAATTTCAATTATCATAACCATATATTAAATAACTTTTTCTTTAATATAATTTTCAAGGTTTATATTTATTCTTTGTCTTATAATTTATAAAAAACAATGTTTAACCAACTGTTTTAACAAATAATTAAGGTGATTTTTATTAAAATTAGAAATCTATACTAAGGTTTAAATCTTAGTGGATGCTTGATTATAAATATTAACATCATAATTGATGATAGAGATTTAGAGAAATTTTTGAATATTATATATATATTTTATATGGACCAAGAAACCTCCCCCACAGAAATTTTGTAAATCTTATTGCAAATAAATATAAATTTAAGGGAAATTAAAATTAATACAGCTATAAATAGCAATCAAGGATTTTTCAAAACTTCTTAATTCATAAAATGTTTGAAAAAAAATATAATTTATAAAACCTTAATTATTATTTTCATGAAGTTCCTTATAAATAATTTATTAGATAAATTAAAGCAGTATTTTTATGATAGGTATTTTAAAATGATTAAATTTATTAGTAGAGTATAATCTCTAATTTTTAAATCCTCTACATTAAAATTCACTAACTTTCTATTTCAACTAATATTAATATAAATAAGCACTCTAAAAATGTATAGGAATTACCTACAAAGAACAGTAATAAATAATAAAATTTATGTTTTGCACTTATAAAGATTTATGAAGCGAATTTCTACACTTGTTAAAGCATGTGATAATATTTATCAATATTATTTTTTTAATATTCAGAAATTCTTTTGTTAATAATCTTTATTAAATTCATTCATTTAAATGAATCTACCTTTTATTCCTTTTGCAATTTAAAGTAAAATTATGCTTACTTTAAAAATAATTACAATAAGAGCCTTTTAAAAGTTTTAATTGATATGATTAAATAAGTTTATTGATATATGAAATACCTAATTATTAAAATATACTTATTTATCTTTTATAATTATTGAATTTAAATACTAAAATTATTTTAATGTATTATAGGAATGGCTTTTAATCAAGTAAATTTATTAAAATATTTAATATATTTTGATTGAAATTTGTCTCCCGCACTTTCCCTTTTCGATTCAGTTAAATTAATATCTATCAGATTTCCACTTGCTTCATTTTAAATTATTATTATCATTAATTCGCAAATAATAGAGAATAAATATGGCTAAAAAATATAGTTACTTTATAAAATATCTAATTCAAATCACAAACTTTTAATAGTATCTTTATTTTATTAAATAAACTTAATATAATTTTTTTTTAATTTTTAATTCAGAACTAAACTCAAGCTCAGAGTTGTTGTATAAATTGTTTACTAATTTATTGTCACTTTTGTTTTGAATTTCAGTTTTTTTATTAAATGCGAATAGAGATTTTTATTATCGATTTTGAGTAGTTTTAGTTTCTTCTGCTTTATTTTATGTACAATTGTTACTTTTTACAATATTTTCTACATGTTTTAAGTCTCCAAGCAAATTTTTTGTATTAAAATACGATTATTAAATTGAATTAAATAATTATAATGATTTTTTAAGCAAAAATTTCATGTTTTTTTTGCTAACTCGTTTACTTTATCTGCCTTTTTTATCTTTATTAAAATCTACACTCATTGCACTAACGTCAAGATTTACTATTTTAATAAATATTTCTTAATTTTATAAGAGTTATTTAAAAGAATTTATATTTAAATAATACTCTCCCAAATAAATTTTAATTAACTTTAATTTATTTAAATTTCTCTACCTCTTATCTTTTTTATTTACCTATTTTATTGAAGGTGTACTATTGATTTGAATCAAATTTCCTGAGTAGTTTTACCTCCAATCATCGGTTTTTACATTTTGTAATGTTTTTACACTTTAATCTGTATTTTTGAATTCCCCATCGTTGATTATTTAGTTATTTAGTAAATTAAAGCTAAGTGATAAAATAAAAAAAAAAGAGTGATTTATCATTGCTTTTCTTATTAAAAATAAAATTATCCAAGAAACTTTAAATATTTTTTTAAATTAAATATCTTATTGGCATTATTATTTGAATGAGATTCACTATTGGAGATCGAATTCTGAGAGTTTATAAGCGAATCAGATAGTGTACTACTCCCAATTTAATTCCTTAGTTTGGGTATAATTAATAATACAATGAAAACTCTCTGATTTATTTTTTTCCTTGAATAAGATTAATAAATGTATTATAATTATTATAATCTAGCTGAACCTTTAATTGTTTTTCCATGATTCAAACCTGTTTCCATAGATCGCTATCTTATAGATTTAAATTCATTAAAATCTAAGAATTAGTAATTTTATAATAAATATAGTTTCTATATGATTTCTAGGTCTAGACTACAGATGAAGGAGATAGTGGTCTTCTTGTTCTTTTCAAGAAGTATCTCTTCTTTTTGGATTAATTTTAAAGTTTATTTTAAGATTTCTACAAATTTATTTGGATTTTTATTGATGAGAGCTAATCACGTAAGATAAATTTGATCTATGAGAAATATCCAATTACCCTGAATTTCCATGCTTTGAAGCTTGCTTGAATTCTCATTAAATTCTGTATAAATAATTTGCCATAATTATTTTGTAAATCTATTACAATTAATATATTTAAATTCTGCACGCTTTTTTTCTATCTACTTAGAATATTTTGGTTTCATTGACATATCTCTGTGCTCTTCTTCATCCATAAACATATCATAATAAATCTTTAATATGAATAACTGTAATAAATTATTAATAGATTTATTGATTTCCTTGATAATGTTGAATTCTAAAAGTAAAGTCAAATAATAGAAATTATCTTACAAGATTGAAGTTTTTCAAGCTCCACTTTATTAAAAGTCTAGTTCATAACCTTTTCTAGTAAAGTTGGCTATGCAGGTGTTTTGGGGGATTTCCCCCCTCCCAAAATACTTTACTTATTATTCTTCATATAAGGAGATATTTAAAATTATTTTCATTTTGCATTCAGATAAAAACTCAAATTTTAATTAGACAAACTGTTCACATCATCATATTATTGTGCATCAAGATTATTGTATTAAAATGTTAATTTTACCATATCATTATTTGCCGATCCTCCTGGCATAATTCCTAACAAATTGTGATCGAATTTATGTAAAATGTCTACATTTAATTGTAAAAAATAGAATTTATCGGAAAAATTATTATATAAAATTGTTTTTTTATCAAATTCTTATTTAACCCATTCTTCAGAATTTGCAATTTATCATTGATTTTTATTGGCGATTCTTATCTATATAAGAATAACTATTGAATAAATATATTATAAATCTATTATTGATATGGGATTTAATTTAGTTAAAATACGTTGTAAATATAAACAATGTGTTGTGATATTTTTTAATTTTAATTTTTATTTGATTAAAGATATTAAAATAAATTAATCTAACATAATTATAATTTAGTTTTTGAAAAAGTGATAAAAAGGAATATACTGATAATTAAATTTCTGCTTGCAAAAAATACCCTAGTTTCTTATTTTATAAATATTTACAATCTTATTAACTTTGAACTTAAGTAAATTTAAAAACAGTTAAATTACTAATTTTTAAATAAAAAATATTTGATTTCTTTAATTATTCGCTAAGATTATCCTTTGTTCCTACTGTCGTAAATAATTTAATTTATATTTGAGCTTATTTCCGATTCTAACTTTTCTTGCTTGTTCCGCCCGAGATCCCCTCCTCCACCTGCCGGTCGACCAAGACCCCCTACCCTGACCCCTAAAAAACCTCATTTCATATCAAATTTGTATCTCAAGGGTCTAAATTGATCTCCTTCTTGACATTCCGACATCATAGACCCTATTTATATATAAATTCAAAGTATTTTCCAATTTTTTTATTTCCATGTAAGTACCTTTTATGATATGAATTTTAAGCTTTGACAAGTTTCACTATTTTCGTCAAACATTTTTACACTATACTATCCCTTATGAAATATAAATTAAAAAAAACCATTTCTCTTAAATAATATCAGTTTTTTATTTCTAATATAATAATATAATAATATAATATTTATAGGCTATAATATATAAATTTTATTTTTTATATTTTTTATCCCATAAATCAACTTCATTCAACATAATTTCAAGGAATAGCCTTATTAATTTTTCAAGTTTTTTATTTTCGATATCTTAATTTATCTTTTTTTCATTATCTATATTAAGATATCGAAAATAAAAAACTTGAAAAATTAATAAGGCTATTCCTTGAAATTATGTTGAATGAAGTTGATTTATGGGATAAAAAATATAAAAAATAAAATTTATATATTATAGCCTATAAATATTATATTATTATATTATTATATTAGAAATAAAAAACTGATATTATTTAAGAGAAATGGTTTTTTTTAATTTATATTTCATAAGGGATAGTATAGTGTAAAAATGTTTGACGAAAATAGTGAAACTTGTCAAAGCTTAAAATTCATATCATAAAAGGTACTTACATGGAAATAAAAAAATTGGAAAATACTTTGAATTTATATATAAATAGGGTCTATGATGTCGGAATGTCAAGAAGGAGATCAATTTAGACCCTTGAGATACAAATTTGATATGAAATGAGGTTTTTTAGGGGTCAGGGTAGGGGGTCTTGGTCGACCGGCAGGTGGAGGAGGGGATCTCGGGCTGAACACTTGCCAATCATTTTATATGTTAGATTTGTGAGCTCCTTGAGGAAAATATTAAATAATTAATTTTTTAACTTGAGGGATATTAACTTCAGGGATAGGTATCTGAATTGTTTTAAATTCTTGATTTAAAAATATGACATTAATTCATAAAATATTTGATCAAAACTTTCAACATTGATATTCTCACTATTTTACTTAGAATTTTAGAGAAGTTGAATTTAATTTTTTAATGACTACTCTAATTTCTCATTTATCTTTGCATCTCTTTGGTAAAATAAATCAATGCATTTGAGATAATTCTTATAATATTTTTTTGGTTAACTTAAATGGGTGGGAGAAGATTTATTTAGTTATTAGGTTACTTGAACACAGAATAAAATTAGTCCATTTCACTAACATGATTTTTATTGATGTTCAAATAATATTTAAATTATTTAAATCAGCTTGGGTGAATCAGTAATTGCATTACTTTTCCTATGCGTTTGGTTATCTAATTTTATATTATTTTGGAAATAATTGTGCATAACAGGAATGTAATTACTTCTGGGACCTGAAGCAGGAGATGCAGACATTTTATCGATTTAAAGATCACCAACATTCTATTTATTTGCTTGGTCCAGTTATTGAATAAAAGAATATTAAATTATCTTTAAAATTTTCAGGAAACAGCATCTTTAATTGTAATCCTTCCATTTGACTGGGTATCACTTGATCTTTTATTAAATATTATGAATGAAATTTAAACCTATATAAATCTTGCTGCTTAGCTTTAACTTTTCCTCTCTTCCTCTGATTTTGTATTTGTAAATGCACCCTAGATTGTTTTTCTTATTTTTTAGAGTAAACTTGGGTTTTCCTCCTCATTTTGCTTTCGAAAAATTCCAAAATTAAAATTACCATTTAAGGCCAATGCAGCTTAATAAGGCATTATGCAATAAATATAAATAATATCATATCAAATCACTATATATTACTAAATTAAGCCAACCAAAAATGGATGATTTTATCAGAGTGAGCAGCATAACAATCCTACAATGATTAAGAAAAATATTATGAAATCTTTTAGTTACTAACCTCCTTGGCTCCCTAATCTATAATTTAATGACTAAGAGACTATAATAATTTTAAGGAAATTGTGAAGACACATTTCCAGAAATATGCCATATAGACAGTAGAAACTTATATCCATTATATTAAAGCTTCAATGCCCTAATTTAGACAATTTTTTTGACTTTAATGGCATTTAAAGTATCACTGTTTATAGTTTAAAAATGCTACATTACTTATCAAAATAAAGAAGATTTTTTAAAAGCAAATTTTAACAAGAAATCTAGTAATTATGAAGTTTGAAATCCATAGACAGTCTCTTATGAGATAACTATGTTTATTATAAATTTTTACTATTGATCAAGAAAATATCTACCATTCAATTAAGAACTAATTTATTAAATATATTGTTTATGCAGCTTTCTTTTTTAATTATTCTTCTAATTTCTTTTGTTTTTATCTCTTATTGGCTTTATCAATAATGTAATTAATCAAATAAAATTGAATAAGTTGAAGATGATAGTTTCTTTTCTTTCTTGCATTTAAAATCATCTACAATAAGTTTATTTATATTTAACAAATATATAAAAGTTCTTCTCTTGTTTAATGAAAGATTTTTCAAAGTTCTTATCAACTTTCAATATCAAGATATTCAAATGTGTCTAAGCTATGGCTTTCCCGACTCTTGGTAGCTGTGATAAATAATTTAACATTTCTAATTAGATCATAATTTAATATTAATACAAAAGAAGTCCAGCAAATAGTCGGGATATATCAATCATGACTAAAGAAAAAAATTAAAGAATGAGTAAATTAATTCTCTCTATCATGTAGTATTGCTCATAAATCAAAAATAAAACAGTATTTAAAAGACGATTATTAATTATGGCTTAACCTTAATAATTAAATAAATTTTCTTGTCATTTATCAGCTTAAGATTATAGTATTTGTATCTTCTCTAAAGCCAATTTTCTTGAACTAAAAAAATATTATACATTACTTTCATTTTGATAATGATTGCACCCTTGCAAAAAATCTATGTAGATAATTTATATACCCTAAAAGACACATATTGCAAAATCTAATGAGAAGGATGAAGAATCTTTTTATATTGGCCTGATATTTCAGGGCTTTCCTATCACACTGCCAATTAATTATATTTCTATTTTAATAATAATATTTTTGGTAGCTAAATAGATAAAGATTAAATAAGCTTGAAACTTACATTTAAAAGTGAATCACAATCTCCAAACATGCTTCCCTGTTCATACTTTACAAATAAAACTCAATATTTTCTTATAATTTTTAAAATATTGGATACCCACAGATCTGGAGCATTTTCGACAACCCTCCAACAAATCTGGAACATTTTAGAGATACCCCCATAGATCTGGAATATTGAACAACTAACTGTGAAAACAAAATTTCCGAATTTCAATTACCAGCACTCCATATAATTCGAATTCCCAAGATATCAAATAAAAAAGAAATTGAAAAAAAATTACTAATCAAGTTTTGTGTGTTTTATATTACATTTTGATGCCATTTTATAACATATAAAACTTGGTTTATCCTAAAATTTTTTAATTAATTACTAATTTTTATTAAAATCTAGGGCTGTCAAATATTGGGGAATGGTGGTCATTGAAATTTTGAAAATTTTTCTTCGCGGTGAATTTTTTAACATTCAAGCTCTGTGGGGGGGGGGAGGAAAATTTTCATATTTATGGAGGGTATCCAAAAATAATTATCTAACAAACAGATAATTACTATAGTTTTTATAAAAATTATTCAGATTTAACTACCCTTTTAAAAAGCATAAATTAAAAGATTTAATTTAAAAAAGAATTTCATTTAATGAATTGAGTTTTAAATTAATTAAAAACAATTATGAAGCTAGTTACTATTCATTTCGGAAATATTTCTAACCTTATTTTATTTAGATATTTGACTTTGCTGTTAACAAAATGTGGAAACACTTTATAAATAGTTAATTGGAGAATTAAATGAAAGAATTGCGAAGTAAAATAGAAAATATATAATGAAATGTATTTATGCTCTAATAACTAAAAACATAATTATAAAAGATTAATTAGGATCAGAAATCGAAGGTGCTAATTTTATATTTAAACTGAAAGTAAATAATAAGTTTCAATATTTGAAATTAAAGAGCAGAGCGTATTCTTTAAATGCATTAATCTAATTTTAATTGTGATACTTCTGAAACATTAATTATTATTGACATTCTAAAATGAAAGAATCAAACAAGTAATTAAAATAGAGAAAAATGAAGCATCAAATATAATTTACACTTCTCTTATCAATAAATGCAAGTAATTAAATAGTATCCTAAGTTTCTTATTATATTTGTATAAGGTATATATTTATTTAATTTAAATTATGTTTTGGAGTCTAACAAACTGTTTTTAAAATATAAAAATTTTTCCTTTACATTAAATTTAAATAATAGTTACATCACTTAAAAATTTAACTTTAAGTTTTAAAATGGATATCCTTTTCCTGAATAAAGTCGAATTGTTCCTTTCAAAATAAAATAAACTATAATTAGGTTAGAATTTGTAATTTATAATTACTAAACGTTATAGGTAATCATTCATATTTAGCTTTTTATTTATAAAAAATTTAATTAAGTTTATCTTCAGATAAATCTCCTTTCCAGTATAAGACATCATCTTTTTCAAGTTTAACTGGTTTCAATAGAGGAAGAATTCGCCACAAAAAGTCTGAATCAGTAATATTTCTAAAGTATTCCACAGTCTGAATTATTTCTCCGTAAGTGTTAGAAAATACTTCATCTCTTAATGAAGGAGGCAAATCTTTTACTAGATTAGCCTCCTCTTCCTAATTGTGCAAAGTCTCATAGTTATTTTCGATGAAGCTCTTAATTTTGACCATAAGCTCAAAGGGAATCTGAGCTTTTCTGGCAAGTTCTTTAAGACTAATTATTTTCATTGAAATGGTGGCTTGTATTTCTACATTGCCTACAAGAATTGAAGTGAAATTGCCGACCACAAACGAATAAAAAGCTACTCCTACTCCCATCCATATTAAACTAAGAGCTATTTCAAATTCTGTAACTGCAGGGATGTCTCCGTAGCCTAAAGTTGTGATAGTCTGAGATGACCAATAGTAAGCTAGCATGTATTAGGCATAAACTTCATTGTCTAAAATTCTTCTCCTAAAGACCCAGGTGTCTGGTCCAAAATCATTAATTCTCGCTGTTATATACCAAAAACATGCAAAAATGTGGGCAATTATAATAGCGGCCATCATACTGATAATCTACCTGAAAATTATACATAAATTACTTATTAATTATTCCTTAAATTTTTATTTAATAAATTGACTTAATTTTAATTGCGTTGTTAGTTAGTTAGTTTTATGCATTGAAATTAATTCTGGAGATACGAAATCAATCCAGATAGATAATTCAAACATATTCAGTATTTTAAAACTATGTCTCAAACCGGTTTGTCAGCATGAATGTTGGTGTGTACATCGGCCCCCATGCCGTCGTTAGCGCAAACTCCCCTATTACCTCGTATTTTCTCCTTATCTTACTGAGTCTTTTCTTCTTTTCTTAGGTGTGTTATATCATGTAAAACCCCATTTAGTTCTCAATTGCGTTGTTCATTTTAATTTTCTTCTCAATTTTGTGATAAGTTTCGCTCTGTTTAAAGTAATTAATTTATCTAAATATATCAAAGATTGAAACTTATCTCAGAAGTCTTGGTAATTTAATCAATCTGAATAATCTTTGAAAAGCATATAAATGGTTCCCTATTTTTAATAAATAAATATTGGGGTTGGAATTTTGCTGCCATTTTTCACTGTAAAATCCAATAAATTTTGCATAAATTTAAAAAAAATAAAATTTCTAAGGCTAAATTAACAATAGAGGATATTGATACATCATAAAAGTAGTTCAATAAAATTGTAATCGAGTGTATAAATAACAGAAATGAAAGAACAATTAGAAATATAATTGTATAATATATTGTAAGGGGTAGCACAATAAAAACAGATGGTTGGATGGTTACAACTTTCAAAGAAAAAATAGATACTCTCATCGAACTTAAATTCATTAACCAAGGGGAGGTTATAGATGTTAATAGAAAAATTGATTTATTTATTAAAAAATTGAGTATAATTGTAACAGTAATTAGATTGGAAGTCGGTTAATAGTTGTTGTAAAGATTAATTTAATTTAAATTTAGAAAGTGCAGGAAAATTTTCTAAGGAAGATTTTTATCATAACATAGGGCAGGAAATCACCCTATAAATTCTATATGTTTATTTAATGATTTCATGAAATGGAAAACTATATCAAAGTTAAGCTAAAAAATATTACATTGAAATAACATCGTAAACAAACCAAGATTTTATGTATTTTCTAGCAATATAATTATTAATAGAGGGTTAATGTAAAAACAAGTTATATTATCATTAATTTGATTGAATTTAATCTTAATTATTTCGAAAAATATTAGTATTCATATATCTATAATTATGTCTATGCTAAAGGGATCCATCATTTTCTTCATAAGCAGAGATAAATATTATTAAAATGTCAAAAGTAAATATAATGTCAACAATCCTATCTAGCCATTCTTAAATACCATTTAAGAAAAAATAATAATTAAAACTCATTATAATCTATTAATTTTTACTGGTGAATTTTCATTATAATATTAAAAAAAATACCACTATGAGTTTGATGAAATGCCATAAGAAAAGGTTATGCTATCGCAGTATAGATTAATAATAGAATAATGACTAAGTTCCAAATACTTAAAAATCTCCCATCAGGCATTAACACGATTTTTTCTATATTTATACTTTAAAAATACTTGGAAATATTTTAGGGTTTTTTACTTTAACTAAAAAAAAACAAAATCTATAGTGCTTTCGGGGGGGAAGCTTCCTGCCCCATGCAGTTTCCCTCCTCCTACGGAAGTTTCCTGCCCCAACTTAAAAAGTTAGATTATAAATTAACCCTAATTAAAAAACATTTTTTAATATAATTTAAAGGTTTATATTTATCAATTATCTCTTTATTTAATGTAAAATAAGTTGGACCAATATTATTTTAATATATGAATATGATTGTTTAATAAAATATTTGAAATTTATGTCAAATAAAAAAATACTGGATGTTAAAATATAAATTATTATAATAAATTGATGATAAAATTTAGAAAATTTATAAAAAATTATATATTTTTTGTGTGGACGGGAAACTCCCCCGGGGGTAGGAATCTTCCCCCCTATACTTTCCTTTTCATAAATTTCAAGTTAGTTGCTAATTCCAAAGAGAATAATTTTTTTCTGGAGGTCTCCAAATAATCGCATGACATGAAAACCAGCTCTGGCTTTATTGAATGCAGCTTACCATTTCTTTTGCAAATGTTCCTGCCTCTATTTCCCATTCATTATTCTAAAAAGTATAGATTCCTCCACACAATTAATAAAACTTAAATCTTTTCAATAATCTAATTGGTGATCTAAATTTGTAGTTTATAAATTGATATCATGATAGTTTGATTTTTAATATAAAATTATCTGAATTAATGAAATTTATAAAAATGAAATATTAAATATGTTATGTGATTTAATCGTTGCTGTCTATTGAATCATCTGTTGAAACATCTAAGTCAGGCTATTAAAATAAAGTAAAACATTTAGATTTTTATTATATTTTTTGCACTTTAAATTGTAAAGACATCCCTGTTGTTTTTTCTGGAATTCCTTGACTTTGTGAAATGTTTGCTTCCTCATGATTATCTTTTTCTTTCTATTTTTCTCATTTTCTTTCATAATTTCTTTCCTGAGTCTCTCAATTTCATCTTCCGCTTCGTTGTCACTTTGTAATAACTCACTTTTTTCAAAGTCATTGTCTTAAAAAATTATTTATATTGAAGGAAATAAATTTGATTTTGGAAAACTAATTAGTATTGAGAAAATACATAAAAAATATGTAAATTTGTAGAAGTGCAAACGAAGATTAAGAAACATTAAAAATAACAGTCATGTTTTTAATATAAGGATAAATTAAAGTTAATGCATTTTAGTACATTATTGAATATATTTCAATAGAATCTTCTCTATTAAATTTCCCAATTTCTCCATCGTCAAGCTCTCAAGATAAGAAATCGAAGAAGTTTGCTTTTTCCTACTTGGTGGAATGGAAACTTGTTGAATTACGTAGTTAACAAAGAGAAAGCCGAAACAGAATACTATGAAAGTAACGAATACCACAACTTTAAAAGCAACTTTTCTCTGCATCTCAAATTTCTCTTCCTCTATTAACTTTAGAGCTACTATTACATTTTTTATCAATCGTCAATAATTACCTAGATTGTTTCAGCAAACTTTTTTTCAACAAAAATTGGCTCATTTTCTAATCAATCATCATCTCTATATTCTAAGGTTGAGCATATGAAGCTGAGGCTGCATTCCAATTTACTCGAATTGTTTCTGGCTTTCTTTTAGTTTATTAATTTCTTCAAGTCAAAGGGCTACATCAATAAATTCTTAAATTTTCTTATCATCTTCACTTAATCTTCACCTAGTTGTGCTTAATTAATTGGATCAGTGAATTTTCCGAATTCGTGCATTTCAAGAGTCATAAGTGGTTTTCCGTTTTATCCTTGACTTTTGTCTTTAAAATTAGCATATTTTTCTCTAAATCCTTTCTCACATTTTAAGTGCTTATAGCGTCCAATTAAATTGCGATATTCCACTTCTTCTTCATGTCATCGATGAAATTATTTATGTCATCTGAAAATTAAAACTATTGGTATTTAAAAGTTAAAATATTAAAGAACTATTTTTATGGATTACTTACTCATGTATTTTGCCTTCTATTCACCTGGTAATCTGTCCCATTAGTATCTGCTGTTACGATAATTCTATCTAAATAAATAATTAACATTTTAAAAATTTAATTTAACCTTATGTTAAAAACATGACTGTTATATTTAAAATTTCTTAATCTTCATTTGCATTTCTACCAATTTACCTATTTTTTATGTATTTTATCAATTCTAATTAGTTTTCCAAAATCAAATGTATTCCTAAAATATAAAAAAAAGATTTATCTACATCTTAATCTAGAATTATTTCATTTTCAATATGCCTCATTTAACCTTATTAATTATTTAAGAATTTTAAAGATAAATTATAATAAATGTAATAATTTTAATAATAATTAATTTTACTGAGTTGCAAAATCTACTTTTTTTAATGAAAATTAAAAAGTTTAAAATATTATTCTCTAAATAAATAATAATTAAATGATGTTTATTACAAACTAACCTATAAAAATGTATAACATTTATATCATTAGGCAATGATAATCAATATTTCGGGGGGGGGAAGTTTCCTGCCCCAAAATTTTATATGCACCCAAGGGGGGAAGTTTCCTGCCCCATGCATAAAAATATGTAATTTTATAATTTTCAAAGAATCTTTATCATCAATTATGATGTAGTTTTTTTAAAAAAATTTAGCTTCAAATATCATTTCTACCTTGATAATCAATTTAAAATTTAATGAAAATTACATTAATTAATAAAAAAAACACTTATTTTAGCCTTGTCAGTAATATATAATTTGATAAAGAATAATTATGTACCTTGAAAATTATATAATAATAAATGTTGTATATTTAATAATAAATGTTGTATAGTACATGGTTATGGTTATTGTAATTGAAATTTATTTGTTTCTATAAATTTATTGCAAAAAATATAAAATTTAATGTTGGGGGCAGGAAATTACCTTTTGGGGCAGGAAACTTCCCCCCCCAATATTTCTATATTTGAGTTTAATCTTTAAAAAATAAATAGAATTATGGACTAATAAAGACATTAAACCTACAGACACCTGATTTGTAGTGACTTTAAAATTCCATATATTTTTTTTTCAAACGATTTATTTTGTTACAAATAAGATTACATAAACTGAAATTCAACCAGAGAATATTTATATTTATAAAAGTTATATTAATCAAGTCAGTATTCAAAACTCAAATTATTTCAATTATCAGTGTTTTAAAAATAAATTTATTTATAAAGCACTAATTTTGATTCAAGTTTATTCATAATTTTTAATCAAAATTATAATTTTGGATGAACCCCACATAACCGGAATTTTATTTTGTTCCAGATCTGTGAGCAAGTTATAGATTCGTGAAAAGAATTCCAGATCTTTGAATTCCTTATCTAAAACCAGAATATTCCTGAACCAAATATATAACTATTTATTGTTAATATGTATATAACTTCAGAATTATATTTTTTATAATTACCTTTTAGTTTTATTTTTAAAAATGAAATTATCAACCTATTTACATTTTCAAACTTTAAATTTGAATATGAAAATTAATATCATAAAAGCACTAAAATGTAAGCTAATATCATAAAAATCTTAGCGTTCAATCTAATAAGAAAATTGGAAATTCACTTTATAAAAATAAATTTAAATTCTTTAAGAATTTAAGATGTATGGTCAAATTTAATAAATTAATCATCAAAATTTAAACATTCATTAATTTTTAAATTAAGATTTCACTTTTTGTGTTTTTTGTGCTGACTTAAATAAATATTGAGTCCAGAATTTAAGTTTTAGAGTGTATGATAATGTAATATAATATCTAATTAATTTGTAGTAACTTTTGTAAAAATCACTATCATAATAGAATTATGTAATCTATTTAATATAATTTGAGGATCTTTTTAATTTTAATTATGCATTTTGTGATATAATATGTCAAATCTTTCTCTAATAATCAAATTAAAACGTAACTTCTCATAGTTACAAATGCAATTAAACTTCATTCATCTTTGATCTTATTTATATTGCAAATTATTTGCTAAACTTTGTGAGCCACCATCAAAATCATAAAGATCTAAGACAGCGAATGATGTTGATTAATATATTGATATGATTATTCAAAATATTTTATTTATAATCTTAGCTGAAAATCTTAGGGTTCCTCAAAATAA
This sequence comes from Oxytricha trifallax, assembly GCA_000711775.1. NCBI lineage: Eukaryota > Ciliophora > Spirotrichea > Sporadotrichida > Oxytrichidae > Oxytricha > Oxytricha trifallax. The sequence continues at coordinate 18,163 of ARYC01003556.1, forward strand.
TAGCTTATTTAAATGGATTTTTTTAAAAAAATTATTTTTATTTCAAACCAACTGTCATAACCACACTAAACCAAAATCATAAATTTCAAATCAACCCAAATAATAGAGAAGATTGAAAGAGGTTAAAATTAATAAAACAATTTGTGATTCTAATTTGATGCTTTTTAATTTATTAATTCAATAAAATTAATAAAATTGAATTTAAGCAGTCTCAGATACACTTATATAGTTTTAAACAAAATTCTTAGGTTTTGTGTTTAATTTTTTGCTGATTATAAAATTAACAACTTTTATATATTTTATTGAAAGACTTATTATATGAATAGCTATTTTTTAATAAAAGCAATATTAAATTGTAGCATTTTTACTTTTAGAAATTAAAGGATTTATTGGTCTGCTAGATTCTTGTACTAAAATTACCGAATTTTAATAGTACTTAAATTTGATTAGATCTTAAATAAAACAAAATAATTACTTGGAATCTAATTTTTAATAAAAACGATTCCTATTATATTTATAATGTCCCAGATATGTGAAAAATAATCCGGTATTAGATCTGGAATTTTTGATTTAAAATTGCAATTATTTTGAAATTTTTTAATTTAAGATTTAAATCTGAAAATTATTTTTGAAACTTGCTAACAGATCTGGATCGAAATAAAAATCAATTCTATTTTGTCAAGGGTATCCAAAATTTTCCATAACTTTTATAATAATAAGAAATAATAAAATATTATAAGTAGAATTATGAAATTTTAAAAAAGCTTATTTAACAAATATTCCAGAATAATTAGTATATTTTAATTATTATTAATGCTACTTTAAATTTTCCGTTTTTAAAATATCATGCATTAGTAATAAAACATTTATCTGTAAAAATCATTTAGTATAAATAATAATTATAATGCTATATCATAGAGAATCAAATTTTTTAACGATCTTACAATAATCAATCTGACATTTATATATTTAGTACCATATCAATATAAGCTTCGTTAATACTTAAAATAAAATGTTAAAATCAGTATTTCTGAACAAATATATTCGAAACCAAGAGTCTTTTTATATGAATTGAAAATATTTAAATTTTTATAAAATTTCTATTTAAATAATATGTGAAATTTATTTCCTTTAAAATTGAAATTTATTTGAACTTTTTAGTTTAAAAATCATTTGATATTGAAGTTCTTTCTCATAAAAGGTTCATGAACTTATTTGTTTTGGAGGACTTCCCCCAAATATTTAATGAAATTTCAATCATTTATTTAAAATTTTTTAATTTTTAAATACAATTTCAAAACTTTTTCTTATATATAGGACATATTATTTCTTTTATTTAACTTTAACTTCTCTTTTTTACATATTTAACATAATTAATTTAAATTGTTTAAACTTAAATATTTAAACTTATATTTTATTATTAGAAATTAAAGTGTTTTGATAGCTAATTAAAATTTGAAATGAAATAAGACTATAAAATAAATTTTCAAATCAATTTATATTTGAAAATATTTAAATTTTATCAATAATTCTATAGTCTCATTTAAAGAAATCATCCAGATAGCTGAAATGAAAGAATAACTTTGTATTAAATAATTAATTTAGCTTCTTTACTCACTATAAATAATAAAATTTTCTGTAATAATATATTTTAAATCCATTCATTTCTTCATTCCTTCCTCTTTTTAATTTTTTTTAAAAAACTTAAATAAAATATTAATATTATTTGAAGTTTTAATTTTTATAAATCTTTCAATGAATTATCAATTTTCCCAAAATTAAATACTACATATAAGTATAAAACATTAAATTATCATTTAAATTAATGGGCAAATCCCATTTATTTAATTATGAGGTAATATTTATATCCATATGTTAGAAAAAATATATTTCCTTGATTTAATATTTTAGATTAAATTTAAATAAGATTAAAGAATAATTATAGGTATATTAAATTAAAGAATATTTATAGGTTTATTTTTTTCATAGAATATTTAACTAACAATAAGTTTATATAAAGATAAAGACTAGTGGCCTTACAAATAATACATAAAAAAATTATGAATCTTTTATAGTTAAGGGATTATAAATATAATTGAATATTATATTTATTATAAATTAAATATATGACTTCTAATTTAAATATTATTGAGAAGAAATGAAATATATAATATTATTATATTATAAGGGCTTGATTATATATAATGATCTTAAGCATATCTTATTTAATAAATTATATTTCAAATTAGCAATAATAATATTATTAATAAATTTTTATAATAAATGAAAAATACCTTAAATAGGCTATATAATTGTCATTTATTTATTTTATCATAAAAATTGAACCTATATTTAACATAAAAAAATTTACATAATTTTGTTTTGAAAAAATATTCTTCAAGAAAGGATTGGCATAAAATATAAGAAAAATACAAATATATCTATTTTTTAAAACTTTTATTTATATTAATTACTTTATTATATACTAAAATTCACTTTGTATTCATAAACTAAATTGAATATATTATTATTATGATAATATCTTTATAGTATTATCTTTCTTGATATAATTATTATGAATCTTGAATTGATTTTAATTAAAATTAAATAAATGTTTTTATATTAAACTGTTTCTTAATTTATTTCAATAACTAGCATCTTATTAAATAAAAGAAACATTAGAATAATCTTATTCCTTTCTTATATCTTATTCTAATTAATTCATGTGAATCAATTAAAGATCTAAGCATTCACTCTAAATAAATAGATTTAAAAAGAAGATTAATAATGGAAGTTGTTTCAAAACACATAGATATTTTTATATATAGATATTCAAAAAGTATACAAACGCTTAATAGAAAAGAATAAATACAAAGATAAAGTTTAAATTTAGAGAAATTGATTTTAATTAAAAATATTATACTTAAAATATACAATTATTTTATAGCATTTACAACTTAATTTATGCTTTGGAATGATAAATTTTGAAATTTTTTAATTCTTTAATATGCTCTAAATAAATCATGATTCCAAACATTTTTCAATATTTTGCTGTCTTTATTACATTAATAAAATATTATGTAAATCTTGCACAAATATTTATCTCTTTATAAATATCTATTTATTAGATGAGTGCCAATTTATTATATGTATCTTATTGTAAAATCTAATGATCATATTACGATTTATTTAGCATGTCAAAAGCAGTGTAAGTTTCAAATATATTCATGGCTATGTGACTCATATCTGCATTAAACTGCACCAATCCTAACATAGAGGGGTCTCCAAAATACTCCACTTATTAATTATCCATTAGGGAAGAAGTTGAGTCATTTGGGATTAATTGCTTGGGCTATATCTACACTATAAAAATAGAATTAAGTTATAAAATTATAGTTAATTATATCTTTTCAGAAACGAGTCCATCTTTCTTAAAATGAAAAAATAAAAAAAGCTATATGATATTCTTAGATTTATCAATTGGAGAATTGATTGATTTTGGAACTCCTGCTATATCGGTGTTTTATGATCTCAATAGTTCTAAATTGAGTTACACAGAAAATTTCCTATTTATCTCATCAATTAAAGCAGACCTCATTTCACCTGGATTTTAATATATACATTGAGTAAAAATAGGAATATTTACCAAGAATGAGAGAATAATCAACTTTTTCTCTTAAAATTTATTTATATATTACTAATTAATTAATTGAAATCGCACTCCAACCCTAATTGCTATATTTTAGGGATAAAGTGCTGAATATATTATAAAATTAATAAAAAAGTGAATTGTGTTGATAATATTACACTTCGTTTATTTATAATGATATTAAGTTTTTATTAATAAAATTTAAATCATAAAATCTCATTATATTTTAATTTTTAATAGATAAGTTTTTAAGATTAATCATAATTACGATATTTTATAAACTATAATGTAATATTCTTAATTATTAATAAAAACTTAATATCATTATAAATAAACGAAATGTAATAATATCAACACGATTCACTTTTTTATTAATTTTATATTATATTCCGCACTCTATCCCTAAAATATAACAATTAGGATTGGAGTGCGATTTTAATTAATTAATTAGAAATATATAAATAAATAATAAAGAGAAAAAGTTGATTATTCTCTCATTCTTGGTAAATATTCCTATATTTACTCATTAATAATTATAATATGAAATTTTCTTATCTATATTGCCATGACACTTCAGTTTTATCCTCTTAAAATTAGTTTTAGTTATCTTCTTCAAGGTAAAAAGGATCAATTTTTAATTAAAAAATAATTAATCATATATAAAAAAAAATAATTTTGTCTAATATGGAAACATTTCGTGTTGATAATGAATTATCTGATTTAATTTCTTCATTTTGTTCAATTAAACAATCAGAGATGTTATTTCCGCTTTAGTGGATAAATTATTTGTTCGAATTCTCAGCCGTTTAATAAACACGTCCCTCATTCATTAGAGCTTAAAAGTCAAAAATCACATTAGTTTTTAAATTTGGGGTTTGTTTTTGAACACTATCCATTTAGTAAAAATAAATTATTTATCTTAAAAAGGAATAATCTAGAATTTGTTTAGGATTGTAATTTAATTAATTTTAAATGCAATAATTAAATTATGCTATTAGTCTTAATTAATATATTACTATTTAAATTTAATAAATTGTTTAAAATTTTGGGGGGAAGTAGTTTCCTGCACTTTATTTGTGTAAAATTAATTCTATTTCATATAAATTCAAAAATTTAATATTTATATGACCCATCACATATTGAGGTATGATAGGAAGAGTAGTAATTAGAGTTTAGATAACAACAAATAGAACTGATAACACTTGGAATTATTTTAATACTTAAGAAATATATATTGGATCAATTCTAGCCTATCATGCTAAAGAGTTATTAGATGACTGGTTTTTAGAGGAAACGATATAGTACTTGAATAATGTTTAGAATCCATGCTAATTGGGAAATTGAAAAATTTATTAATAAACTAAGTATAATTATAAAAATGAAATAAGTCCGCAAATTAGTTGATAGTTATAATAAAGATTAATTTAATAAAAATTAGAAATTAAAAAAAGTGCAGGAATCTTCTCAAAAATAAATTTCTATTAAACAAGTGCAGGAAACTTCCCCGATCAAAATTTTACTTATTGCGTCAGAGAATGTTTGCTGAGAATTTATTCTTATCCCACTTGCTGGAGAAACAGTAATCATTGAACCTTAATATGTCTTAAAGTTATGGTTTTATTGATGGAATATTGATAATTGTGGTTAATAAATTTGGTTTCCCCTTAAATTGTTAGGACTTTATGCATTTTGTCGTATTTAAGATTTTCTTCTGTGAGCAATAGACACTGCCTCTGATATAAAATTATATTGTAAGAATACAAACTAGTCTGGGCAGTTAAAATAAAATTTAGATTCAATGCTTAGATATTTCCTTTATTTGTAATTTTAAATAATTCTCCAAACCCTAGGTTATGATTCTAATTTGTAAACGCATTAATAATTAGAAAAATGTTACAATAAGTGTTATTGTTTTAATTATTTTTACCAAGACTTGAACGATAAACCCATACTACTCAATTAAGAGTTATCTAAATTCAAAATGTCTTTCCGCATTTAAATTTCACCGGTATTAATAAAGTTAAATTAAGGATATAATTATAATTGAATATTATGTGTATTTTATTGAACTTTGGATTTGATAACTGTTATAATTCTAATCTTTAGTTCATCTTCCCAAATCAAATATATCCTACACTTAAAATTACAAAATATTGAACAAGACCTATTATCCAATGTCATTTAAGTCGAATGTATAGGTCTGTAGAACTTGCTATTAAAACTTCTGGTGTCTTAAAGTACTTATTAATTCTATAATTCATTAATATTTCTACTATTTTGCTGTCCGACTAAATGTTGATCATTGAATTTAATTGCTTAAGGAGAGTTATTATTTATCATTCTTTGTAGTGAAAATGGTGAAACATATCTCGCTTTATAATTCTAACTTCCAGACTTTGAATAAATTATAATAATTTAAATATCAATTTTATTTGAAGTCTGATCAACTAGACTAGATTGTTGAGTGATTCTAAATGAAGGTCTAAATGCCACTATCCTTAGAGAGTTGTTTCTTACTTTTTAAGCAATAGTTTTGGGTTATATTTATTTAGGGAGTTATGAATTAATTTGGAATTAGGTTCCTCTTCTTTCACCGCGAATAGTAAAAATAATAAGAAAAAAGTTGTCTACTATGTAGTATAATGTTTAGGAGGAAGTTTTGATTTGACTGAATTGAAGTTATTATTTATCTGTTTAATAGTTTAATTGCTTTAACCTGAATATGTTTAGAAATAATTTCGAGGAACGGTGTCTTTTTCATATAAATTAAAAGAATTTTCTATTTATATGAAATGTTAATCTGCAAAGTCTTTAATATTTCTAAACCCTTAATTCTCATTTTAATTTTGTTTTATTTCTTCTTTCAATTCTTCCTCGAACATATCATTTTGACTTTTAACTCTTTAATCATTCACCTAGTTTTAATTATGAAGGGATCAAGATATAATTAATTAATTTTTTATTATAATGGCAATAAATTCCTAATTAATATTATAATTAATTTTATTTTACTTTAAAAGCCTTTTTATCTTCGAAAATACCATAAATGCAATAAATTTATAATTCAATAAAAATTTTAAATTAATCATATATTTTACTGTATTATTTTAAATATAATATTTGATACACTCACAAACTATTGTTTTTATTTGTACTTTTTTATAACTATTTTCTCATTTATTTCGAAGCATCAATTTTGAATTCATTTACATCATGATTTGAGAATTCTTATGCAACTTATTCCTATTATTTACTTTAATCTTGACTTGAAACTATCTTCTGATTATGAATATTTTACTTATTAAATTTTTTAGAACTGCGTAAGCTGTTGACCTCTTAAATATTTGTTAATATTTTACCTAATAATTATCTCTTGCTGTTTTATCTTAATTTCTCTTAATTGTTCATATGAGATTATGTAACTTATATTTCTCCATTTTATATAATTTTCTTGTCAGATTAAATAGTCTCTTATGAATTCTGTTATTTTAAAGTTGTGTTTATAACTTTTTCGTTAAATAAACTGCTTTCAAAAAGAGGATCATCATTTATTATGAAAATAAAATATCAATATTATGCGAACTTTCGCATGTCAAAAAAATAAAAAATGTTAAAAACAATTCATATTTTGAAATAACTTGAAAGAATTAATTTTGCCTAATTATCCTTAAAGTGTCTCGTTTACCTCAAATTGCTGATTCGATTCATTTTAGTCATTCATTTCGTCTGTTTTGTTCACTAGATCAATTTACTTGTAAGTAAGTTATTTTTTTAAATTAATTTATAGACTTATAAATTTTAGGTTTTAAGGGTTTATTCAAAGTTAATGTATCAAAATTAAGTTCTTAATCCTCAGAATCAGATGTTAAATACTCTGAGGAAGTTTTTTCTGAAGACTTAGGTTTCAGGATATTTATGTTTATTTTTGTTTCATGCAAAACCTTCTATAAAAATATGATAAAATTAATATATTCTAGGCTCTTTTAGACGTTTTTATAGTTTTGCCAGGCATAACCTATTGTTGCTTATTTATATAACATAAATTAACTGTATTTAAACATAAATACCTAGGAAATAATTAAACTATATTTAAGGAATAAATTGCTGAGAATACCTTCTAAGAGAAGAGTTGATAAGAATTAATATTAATTTAAAAGTTTTTAGCCATAGCTATTGAGGGAGATAATGGAACTTTGGATCTCTTCAAATAGTAAATACTATAATATTAATTTTTTACAGTATCTAGTCAAATTAGATGCTGATGATTGGTTTAATACTTTTTTATCAGATAATTTAGGAATTAAGGTTGAAGATCCTGCCGCTGATTTAAACTAATTTAAAAATGAATGCAAATTAAATATAATTTAATAACTCTGCTCTTCTTTTTTAGATACTCTTAGTATACTTTGGCTTCATAGAGCTGTCTCTGTATTTATCTTCATCCTTAAATTTAATATTTAAATGCCAATAATTAAATGGACAATTCTAAGTTTATTGATCTCTAAGTTTTTTATTAATAAAAAATTAATTTTGACAAATAAACTTGACTATTATTTAAAATCTCATTGAGAACATCAAAATCTAAAAAATAAAATTTAAATAAATTTGTAATATTTACATGAATATACATGGCTTAGCTCTTCATCTCCAAAGGCTGAAGCCATAACTTTATCTAACAAAGTAGTCGATTGTTTTTACCTCTATGGTGGCTTAGTCACCCCTAATTGTGAAACTTCTATAACTGTAGCTTGCCTATTGAATTGTAATTGAGGCTCAGGTTTAACTTCGGGAGAAGATAAATTCAAATAAAAATTTACTCTAAAATATAAGATTATTATTAAATATGTTTAGATCGGAGTTAGTTAATGAATCAAACTTTCGATTATTGTGAGCAAATGTTAACTTTATTTCTTTGTTATTTTTTAGATTTAATCTTGAGCTCTAATCTTATAAATTATTTTCATAAATATTTTTCTTGGATAGTTTACTGAATTGATTGAGGATTATAATATTAAAAAATTCATAAATTTTCACTTTAATCCAATTTCCCAAAATAACTAGTTTTCTTCGGGCTAACCAACGGTAAGGTCTACTTTTATTTTTTATTTGAGCTAAATTACTCTGGACTCAACAATCTCTACGACTATTTTAATCTTAAATTTGGTGATTAACTTTGAGATAAAAATCTTTTTAATAATTATTATTATTATTTCATGCTTTACAGAAATTAATACTGGGGATTAAATCAACCAGGAATATATAATCATTTTATGCTCTTTCTTCCCTTTCTCGCTACCATTGGTGTCCTGTATTGGAGACCAGGTTTTTTGTTTGGCTCCCAGGATTTGTTACCCAGATGGATGGTTAGTTTCTAAAAGCCTGTCCTCTTCTCAATCCTTCGGTGGGTCACATAGGATCACGCAGAACTATGTGTCGTGATTGAGCCTTAACTTCTTTATATTCAACACTTTCAGGATTTATGCTGATTATATATATCCTAGGTGCTTTTTAATAATAAAATAAAATGATGCTTGCATACTATTTGTTTCAAAGCTTTCCATCAGTTATTATTATTGAGTTATAAATTCCTGTTCCATTTATTAGAGCTTTTATATTTAGTTTTGGAAAGATAACTCAGTAGCTTTTTGTGTTTAAGTTTTGTGGCGTCCACTGTTCCCCATTAAATTCATATTCTTAATGAGTTCAATTTTTTCGTTTTATTTCTACTTTCGCTAAGATGGAGTCTGTAAATTTAATAATTAGTTTTATTTAAATAGATTAAATAAACTTGCTTTAAATTACTAGTGTTGAGCAATCAAAACCCCAAAACCCCTTAATGAGGTTTATAAGTGCTTTGATTTGTAGGGAATTTGTTAGGGGTTGGGGTTATTAATAGGTTTTAATGTGATATTTATTGTAAATGTATTTAATTTAATCACTCAAAATGCACTTTTGGATCATGTGGGAGAGGTCTGAAGTTTATTTTACTTAACCACAAATCTATCTTCTCTAATGTTATGTCTGATCTAGAGTTTGGTTTTAAGATTACTGATTCTGCCATCTGTTTAAATGATTGAGATACTCTGGTTTTGTCTATAAATTACTTGATTCTTTACTTAGCATCTTTCTCACACCTTGTAGAGTAGTAATCATTCCGAGGCATATCGCACTCTATTATTATTGCTGCAAAAGCCCACACATCCCATTGATAGTCTCCATCTCTCCAGTCTTCTCTTTCAGTATAATAGCCTGGAGTTCCCATAACACTTCCTAGCCTTGATGCTTCTACCCTTAATGCTCTGTTGAAGTCAATAATTGTCACTCTTACAGGTGAGAAGTTTATCATAATATTCTCAGGTTTCAAATCTCTATGAACAAAGCCTAACTTATGTAGCTCTTTTATACCTTGTAAGGTTTAAGTTGCTATCAAAGCAAGCTACTTATGATTCCTTTGATATCAGTAATAAAATCTCTGAGGGTCATTTCATAGAGTGGAAGTCTGAAAGCAACATGATCCTTGGCAAGGAGAACAGCATCTAGCTTGATTAAGTAACTGCACTCTTTAAACTTTGCTTGAATGAGTACTTGATACTCATTTGTGAACTCCATCTAATATTTATCATCACTTGAGAGATAGTTGAAGGGATACACCTTGTATGCATACTGATGATCACTGATAACTTTCTTATCAAAGGAGTCTTCTAATATAAGGTAGCTTTAAAGTGAAGTGTCTAGGTCAACTTAGGCAAGAACAGGAATCTTTTTATATTGAATTTTAATCATAATCTTTGTGATTTCAGATGCTTGTAGGTTGCGTGATTTCCTCACATATTCTGATTCACTAGCTTGTTCGAGCTCTACCATTTTCGAAGATTCTCTTGTTTTCTTTTGTTAAGTAGCTTCAATTCATCTTCATGCTTTTCAATCTCTAAATCTTTCTTGTGAGCTTTTAAAAGATGCTTCCTTAAATCTCTAGTATGAGCATACTGCTTATGGCACTCGAAGCAATCATACTTTCCGTCGATTTTATCGTGCTTTAAGTAAACTGTTGGCTTGGCTTCTCTATGCTCTTTCATATGCCTATACCAACTAGATTTATGAGCGAAGTCTCTCTCACACTTCTCACAAAAGTTACTTCTACTTCTTCAATTTGTATAGGAATTTCATTAATACCTTTCTCCTCCTCTCTGTCTCCCACACACTTGTTTGCCATTTATTTTCTATTATTAATTTCTATTTTAATAACAGAGACCTCAAGTGATAGCTCTGGTAGTTCTTTATGAGAGTTCATCTCACAGCTATCACACTTTTCATTGCTGCCAAAGGTAAGTCTTGTTTAGTTTGATGGAAGCGCTGTTGTTTTTCTTAAAATGTTAGCGCTCATATTTAAATTTGAATTTAAAATTATAAAACTGCCTCTATAACTGAGAGCTTATATGAGAGCTTTGCATGCCTACAAGTTTATAGGGAAGTTATTAGAGTATTAGAGAAGAAATGTAAGTGTTAAGAGACAATCCAGCTCTTAATATGGGGGAGGAAATAACCATTTTTACTATCAATAATAAGTTGATTACAGCACGTACCGATTTAGGAGGTGCACCTAATTAAGTACGTACTGCTTTAGGAGGTATTTAATGATTTTATGATTAAAATTAGGGTGCCCCTAATTAAGTACTAGCATTAATTGATGCTCCTAATTAAGTACTAGCATTTTAGGAGCTGCTCCTAATTAAGTACGTACCAATTTAAATTTAAAAATATGGAACTATAAACAGTAGAAATTGATATAAATCTCTCAATTTTGAAACCAGTTCTCAAAACCTTCTCCATATCCTTCTTAGAGGTTGACCTCCTATAGGATGCCCGTATTTAATAGTAAGTTTTACAGAGGTATATAATTGAAATCA
>ARYC01003557.1:0-66281 GCA_000711775.1 Oxytricha trifallax
TTCTACTGGGGTATACTAAAAGGTCATTAAAAAAACTGCTGCCATATCACTTGATGCATGATCTACCCATCGATACAGTCGATTTTATAAAAAGTTTAGCGAAGAGAGATGATAATTAGTTGGCATAAAAAAGTGCTAAAGAAGAGAGAGTGAATGTATATAAATAAGTTTTTTAGTTAAGTAAATGAACATATAAGTAACATTTAAAATTCTTTAGAGGGAGCTGGCTTCTTTTTCTTTCTTCCTTTTAAGGCTTGCTTGGGCCTAGGTTTCTTCTCTTGCTGCTAGCTCCTCTTAAATTTCTTCTCTTGCTGCCAGCTCCAGCATCTATTTTCATTGACTATGGAGGCTAAATACTCTTGCTAACTTCATACTTTGTCTGCTACTTTCGCTCTCTGTGAAGCTTGCTCTATTCCTTCATCAACAAGATGCCAGCACCAGATTTTTCTAAAGAGATAAGCTACAAATCTTACTTGCAATATAAGGGTGCTTCTACAGCTCTGATAGCCAGCTCTCAATTATCTTGATCCCTTGTTTGTCCTAATCTTCTGAAGAGATGCTGTACCTTTTTTTTCTTATGAGATTCTTGAATAATTTCTTTCAAGTAATCACCTTTGATTATTGCAAGGATGCCAAAGAAATAATTTCTTTCAGGTAGTTTATTTGACAACTGCTTCTTAGCAGGCAGGTACTGCGAAACCTCTGAGTCGTTCATAGCATCATCATATAAGTTAGTCACTGAAATTTCAGGATAGCTTGGAATCTCTACAAACTTTACATCTTAAGCTTTCAATGCTTTTTTCTCTTCACAGAGTATCGCTCTTAGAAATGAAATTTTAGTGCCTTCCATAGTTGGCAGGAACAAAGCAACTACATAATCAAGATGAGTTACTATGAGTTCATTACCTTGCTGCACCAGGTAGCGATGCAAATCCTCTTTGCTTCTAAAATCTTTGAATCAATTCTAGTGCTTGCACTCTTTTCATTGCATCATTCATTGACTCCATCTTGTTTACAGATCTAATAAGAAATGATATTCAAATTTAAGTTTATTGATTTCAATTATATACCTCTGTAAAACTTACTATTAAATATGGGCATCCTATAGGAGGTCAACCTCTAAGAAGGATATGGAGAAGGTTTAGAGAACTGGTTGCAAACTTGAGAGATTGATATTCAATTTCTACTGTTATAGTTCCATATTTTTAAATTTAAATTGGTACGTACTTAATTAGGAGCAGCTCCTAAAATGCTAGTACTTAATTAGGAGCTTTAATTAATGCTAGTACTTAATTAGGAGCACCCTAATTTCAATCATAAAATGACAAAATACCTCCTAAAACAGTACGTACTTAATTAGGAGCACCTCCTAAATTGGTACGTGCTATAATCAACTTATTATTAAAAGTTAAAATGGTAACTATCTCACCTATATTTAGAGCTGGTTCGTCTCTTAGCACTCTTATATCTTCTCAAACACTCTTAAAACCTCCCTTGAAACTTGTAGGCTTGGAAAGCTCTCATATAAGCTCTCAGTTATAGAGGCAGTTTTATAATTTTAAATTCAAATTTAAATATGAGCGCTAACATTTTAAGAAAAACAACAGCACTTCCATCAAACAAAACGAGACCTTTGGCAGCAATAAATGTGTGATAGCTGCGAGATGAACTCTCATAAAGAACTACAACAGCTATCACTTGAGGTCTCTGTTTTAAAATAGAAATTAATAATAGAAAAAAATGGCAAACAAGTGTGTGGGAGACAGAGAGGAGAAAGGTAGAAATGAAATTCCTATACAAACTGAAGAAGTAGAAGTATACTTTTGTGAGAAGTGTGAGAGAGACTTCGCTCAAAAATCTAGTTGGTATAGGCATATGAAAGAACATAGAGAAGCAAAGCCAACAGTATACTTAAAGCACGATAAAATCGAAGGAAAGTATGATTGCTTCGAGTGCCATAAGCAGTATGCTCATACAAGAGATTTAAGGAAACATCTTTTAAAAGCTCACAAGAAAGACTTAGAAATTGAAAAGCATGAAGATGAATTGAAGCTACTAAACAAAAGAAAGCAAGAGAATCTTCGAAAGTGGTAGAGCTCGAACAAGCTAGTGAATCAGAATATGGAGGAAATCACGCAACCTACTAGCATCCGAAATCACAAAAATCATCATTAAAATTCAATATAAAAAGATTCCTGTTCTGGCCTAAATTGACCTAGACACTTCACTTTAAACCTACCTTATATTAGAAGACTCCTTTGAAAAGAAAGTTATCAATGATCATAAATACGCATACAAGGTGTATCCCTTCAACTATCTCTTAAGTGATGATAAATATTAGATGGAGTTTACAAATGAGTATCAAGTACTCACTCAAGCAAAGTTTAAAGAGTGTAGTTACTTAATCAAGCTCGATACTATTCACCTTGCCAAGGATCATGTTGCTTTTAGACTGCCACTATATGAAATGACCCTCAGAAATTTCATTACTGATCAAAGGAATCATAAGTAGCTTGCTTTGATAGCAACTTAAACCTTACAAGTATAAAAGAGCTACATAAGTTAGGCTTTACTCACAGAGATTGAAGCCAGAAAATATAATGATAAACTTCTCACCTGTAAGAGTAGCAATAATCGATTTCAACAGAGCCTAAAGAGTGGAAGCAACAAGGCTTGGAACTGTAATGGGAACGCAAAGGTACTACCCAGAAAGAGAAGACTGGAGAGATGGAGACTTTTAGTGGGAAGTGTGGGCTTTAGAAGCAATAATAATAGAGTGCGATATGCCTCGCAACGATTACTACTCTACAAGGTGCGAGAAAGATGCTAAGTAAAGAATCAAGTAATTTATAGACAAAACCAAAGTATCTCAATCAATAAAACATATGGCAGAATCAATAATAATAAAACCAAACTAAAGATCAGACATATCAATAGAGCAGATAGAGTTGTGGTTAAGTAAGATAAACTTCAGACCTTTCCCACATGATCCAAAAGTGCATTTTGAGTGATTAAATTAAATACATTTACTGTAAATTTCACATTAAAACCTATTAATAACCCCAACCCCTAACAAATTCCCTACTAATCAAAGCACTTATAAACCTCATTAAGGGGTTTTTGGGTTTTGATTAATGTTGAATGACACAGAGGTTTCTGATCAATCATTTTTTAATTTTATATTTGATTAATTTATAATTTTAATTCACTTTATTTCAAAAATATGATGAATGCATTAGCATGAAATATTTGAGATGAACCCATCCCCATTTAATTTATATTTAAATATAATTGAGATAATAGAAATTAAAATTTAGTTACATGTTTAAATAGTATTGTTCGCTTAAAGAAGTTATTCGATGAGAGCTCAAAACTTTATGAGGAAACGCATTTCTTCTGATCTTTAAAGTTTATTTAATAATTATATATGTTTCATTCAAAAATAACAATCACCCTAATTGCATCAAAATCATACTTATGGAATTTTACCTACTTAGAAAAAAGTTTCAGTTGGTAATGGTAAAAATTAGGCTTTGAACTATTTTCGAACTTTCCCATTAAAACCTCATAAGTTTAAAAACTAGGTACTAATTTAGTTTTGGAGCTATTAAAATTATTACATATAGTATGATTTGAGAAATTAATTAATAATTTTATATTAAATCAATCAAATTATTGGCAGTTAACTTTCTGGAAACCTGGACAATATGGTAACTGTTTGATAGAGAATTCAAAATTAACTTGACTATAGTGCTGGCGATATCCCTTTATCTCATTCCTAAAGCATAATATATCGACTTAAATTTCGGATGATTTGTTTATTTGATTATAATGCCAAAATTAAAGTCGATTTATCTTGCTTCAGGAATGAGATAGAGGGATATCGCCAGCATTTAAGTCAAGTTAATTTTTAATTCTCTAGGTTTCCAGAAAGTTTACTGTTAAATTAAATATTTTATAGTTTAAATTAAATTCATTTTCAAATTCAAATTCTAATGTATTCCTACAATAATAATAAATAATAATGTGCTCACATTGAGTTCTATGTGGACCCCCTATCTAAAATATTGGTTAATATGTAATGGACTAGCCCTTTTCACTTGAGGAGATTCTTTCCTCGTTTACTGAGCCTTCATCCTCTTCTTCTTTTCCTTGTTGTTTTTTTATTTTCTTCTTAGTTTTTTTGCTTTCCTGCTTTTTCTTTTTAAGTTTAGTATCTCCCTAGTCTTTAAATTCAAATTGTTTGCCAAAATTTTTGTCTTATATTAAGAATCTCAGTTGTTCAATAGCAATGAATTCCTTAAGTCTAGATACTATTAGTTAAATATAATTACTTTTGAGGAAGTATGTATGTTTTTACAGACATTTAACATGAATTTCGATTTTGTTCAGATGAACGAGGTGACTGCTGAGTTAGTTTTAGATTATTAATGTGCAGCTAATTATTGATCATTCATGCTATGATGCCTGTGAGTTTGTTTTTGTTTAGGTAAACATAGATTGGGGTGATATGGCGTCTGAAAATTCCTTTACTTATTTCTATAGTTTAATTTCAATCGGGTTGATCTAAATTGATACACATGATTCCCTAGAGACGGATCTGTTTTTAAGTTTCACATTTGATATAGTCTACATTTCTAGTAGATTTAATAATAATTAATTTGATAATTATAAAAATTTTAATTTAGATCCATATTTAGTACTAATTTTTAATTTGAGATTTCTTGTTAAACTCCTATTTAGAACTATATTATATCATTTACATCATTGAAGTCATTCGATTTTAAACTGGAAACTTAAGATGGAAGTTTTAAAGAGTCGACTTCTACATTTCAGATGCATCTTTCTTTATAGTAAGTAAATTGACTTGACTAAGAGCTATCTTTATCGTATTCTTGTTTTTCTTCATTGAAACTCAAGTCTTTTTCATTTAATAAAAACCAAGTTTAAGTAAAGTGCTTATTGTGCATGTTGTAATGTTCGAGATTAAATCTTATAATTTCATGATTTTAATTTAATATTTATAATCCAATTAAATTTAATATTCCTGGTCAATTTTTATCAATAATATTAGGTTGCTGGACAAACTTTTTAATAATAGTTTGGGCAGACAATCATTGAAATAAATGTCTTGCGATTAATCTATAATTATGAGAATCCAAATAGACTTGAGTGATATTTATTAAGATTAAGAACATTATTCTAAGTGTCCATATTAAATATATGGGGTCCATCAATATCATTTAAGACATTCATTTTAGCACTCTAAAAAAGTCATATGATAATGATGATGATGATGAGGAATAACTTAAGATAAGGTGAATATGAAAACGAGAAATATAGATCTCTAGTATTAAATATATAGTTGTTATTGTTATTACTGCTGTTGTTAAGATTATTTTTGAGCGTATAAATATATATATATATATATTATTTAGTTGTACTTCGCACTTAAGGTTACGATAGATTTTCAAATTCAATGTCTTTCGAGTAATATTTTGTTCCTGTATTTCTTCAGTAGGGGGAGCGATTTTGGCCGTTTGGACTTATGTGCCTCTAAAACCCTTGTCATCTTGTCCCACTTCCTGACTTGCCTCTTAGGCCTCTGACTTAACCTAGGCACAGCCTCATCAGGGTGATCCCTGGGGGGGCATTTCCCTTACCTGAACCGGTCATCGTGCCAGCCACCAAAGCCTGATCTCTTTTTTCTTTTTTAGAGATGCTTTTTAGTTTTCTCTCATCTCTCAGTGTTTTAGTTTAATGCATATTCTTAAAGATCAGCTCATCATCTAAAGCAGTAATAACAATAACAATAATAATTATTTAATTCATATGGACTATAACTATATCCAAAAGGGACAAAGAACTTTAATAGGAAAATGAAAAGCCACCAATATAATAGACGAAATTTAAAAATATAAAAAGTTAAAGTTAGATTTTTGACTCTTCAACAATAATAGTGCCAATTATAATTAAAAATATTATGTGGTCTGACAATGATTTAAAGACTGAGAACTATACATTAAAATTAAATTGAGCTCAAAGAGTAAGAATTCAAACTAGACAAAGCAATATGGTCGAATCCAAGTCTTACAAACTTGGCTTATATGAATTGTCTGAACAAATTAACTCTTTTTGAAATGAGTATGGCGCTTCTATATGATATTGGGAACGCTTACTGATGCCTGGGTCCTAAATGTAGAAAGGATCTAATGACATATCTTTGTTTGATAGTTCAAATGATGATGGCGAAGCAGGTCGGCCAGGAATATTCAGAGATAAATCTCTACAGTTAATTTATTGAGGTTTTCTTGAAGTCTTTAGAGTTTTATGAACATATTGCTATTTAAGATAAGTCTAACCATATAAAAATTTATTAATTCCATAGCTAGAATATTTCACAATTATTGTTATCTTAGAATTTTATCTTAGTAAAATCTAAATGGAATTAGTTGACAAGTAACAAGCTTTTTAATATAATTTTTTAAGCTATTAATATAATAATTTCTATTATGGGTAAGCCTGTGTTTTTAATTTAATTATTACTTTTTATTGAGGCTCCTAAAAAGATGCATAAAGCCGAGATGAATTGAAAATAGACGTAGAAAATAACCTGTCATATAAAGAAAAAAAGAAAGAGAAAACTACTTCTTTAAAAAGCTCATTTATGTTTTGAAAATGTTAATTCGTTAAATCTAAAACTTATTTTATATACATTCATTCGTCCTTATCATGTTATCTTTACTTAACTCAATTATAACAGCTTTTTTGTATCAAAATAACTGTACAAATAATCAAGTAGTGCGTAGGATAATAAAGAAGACATTTCTTGTATTAATCATTATTTAATTTCAGAAAAATTCAATTCAATTCAATTATATGCTATATGGAACGTTATATGCAGAAATTAAATTTACCATTTCAAAAGATTTGTAAGACTCCTAAGAAAAATAGGACTAGAGAAAATAAAAAACAGAATGATCTCTTAATCTTTGTATAAATCTTGAAGCTTATGTAAGAAAACCAAATAATTCTCTCGCTTAATAAATCGAAGATAAAAGAAAGTATTGAAAATTTAAATCTTATAATCAAGTTTTCACCGTGATCCCGTGCTGCTAAAAATTTCCAATTAGGAAGGATCCTCTCTCCTTTGAACAAGCTACATTTCCCGTGTCTTGAGAGCACTGGGAAGATAGAACTAAAATATTGTCAAATTTTAAAATTATAAAATTCTATAAGCAAAATCAAAAAATCTATCTCGCTCATCATTGAAGATTTTTCCATTCTGATTCAACGAGAAAGGTCTCAAAAACAATCTATTTAAGGGAGAGTAATTGGTCCATCTGAGAGCCATTAAACTATCCAATCCGATATAATTATGAATCATTAAAATTTCTGCTCTGACAGAATAGATTTATGCTTTCATTTATAGTCAAATAACTAAATTAGGGTCTTGTCCAGAAATTTGCAGGGCTTTTAAATGACCTCATTAACATCAATTATAATTTTTTTAAATAGAAATCTCTTTCCTAATATCTATGTGTGACTTATGCATTGTATCGATACTCTTTTTCTCCTTGTATTTTATACCTTATTCCTTACAAGTAAAGTAGTTCATACTATCTAGCCTTGATTCAGTAATCATCCTATGAATATCCCATCTATTGCATCAAAGGGGTATGTAATTCATTAATAGGCGCTGACTGATTGAGTATAATATCTGATGTCACGAAAGTTCTGCTATTCTATGTTAAACTTTCTTGCTGATAAATTATTATGGAAGTTGAAATGGTTAAAATAACACTCTCTAAACAGTTGATGGGCTAATAAGTTAATTAATATTCTTGAATAAGTAGACTTAACTTACTTGTAGAATGCAATATCTATGAATTAAAGTATAGTTATTCTTTTTATCTCACGTTAATTTTTTTTTACATAGTTAATTTGAATTTATAATATTATTAAATAAATCTAATTATTATAAACTTAGATATATATATATATTTGTATTTAATAAGGAATAAATTTGTTAGATGTGTGAATAACCTCAAAAATACGACCTAATTTAACTAAAAGATCAGAGTTACTTCCAGGACTCTGACGGAAGTTTTAAGATTGCTTATACCAAAATTCAGAAAATAGAGATATAATATCATATAGCGACAATGATTTTAGACCAAATCTAACTTCATAACAAGACGAGTAGGAACAAACAAGTTCCCCACTCCAAACGGTAGACGATAATTCTGAAGTCACTTTTGTTTACAACTACTTCTGGGAAGAAGGAGACGATGAATCCTTTCATATAGAAAAGAAGAAAACCAAAGAATTTTACCCCTACTACCACCCTATCACTGGAAAATATAGGGTTGGTAGTGCCTCTGAAACTGAATCAGATGCTAACGACTCTAGTGAAGATGATGATTGTCAGTCATTCGTAAGTGAAGATCCAAAAGAGGACCTTGAATTTATTCCTCACTACTACTCACACAATAGAATACTAACACCTTCCAAATACTTAAGACTTAAGGAACAATAAAACTAAGAGCAAATTGATAAATTAATAGAGTACCAAAGACTTATAGAAGAATGAGCTAGAAGAGTAACAAAAAGCCAAGTGTAAACAGCATAAATAAGTTTATCAAAATATATTCTACAACGAAAAAAAATCTCATACTCCATAATTGCCTTAAGACATCAACCAGACATCAGGCAAACAAAACCACAATCCTCTATTAAGTAACAAAAATTAATCATCCGTCAAGATGTCTCAATATAATGATTAAAGGATACTATCCAAAAGAAACATTCAATAGACAGTCTTGTTTTAAATTAAACTTAAAACAATTTTGTACTCCATACTTTTTCTTAAGCCAAATATTCATTTTTTAATGTATAGAATTATATAGTAAATTAAAATATCGATCATTAATCTTTTAAAATTAAGAATAAGATAAAACTAATATATATATCTGAAAATATTTACATATTTATAATTAAAAAATAATGGAGAGAGGACTGAAGTATATAGAGTTTTGAAGGTAAGTGTTTTCATTTTATATATCATAATATTGTAATATTTTGCATTCTTGAGCATTAAATTTATTGTAAAACATATTTTCTATGTAATCACCACTAAAATATATTTGATATAGAGTAAGTAGACAAATATTAGAGCTGAAGTATTAGAGTTTGGCTCACAATCAAATCAGCACTGAGAGATTTATGATTTTTGAAATCAATAAAATACAATATATATATATATATTGAAAACTTTTCAAACTCTAAAGTTATGTCTGCTAAAACAGAATAATTTTGAAAATGTAAAATTAAAAAAAATTCTTAAAAATTAAATAAGTGACAGTTGATATTATAAAAGCTAATCGCGTAAATATTCATCTCATTTATTTAAGCTTTTTTAAGATAAATTAAATCAGCACTATAGTTATCAATTTAATGTCAGTTGAAATTTATTTAATTCAAATTAATTCCTATTCTTTTATATTTTATCAATAATTTCGTACTCCATGCTTTTTCTTAAGCCAAACGTTCATTTTTAAATGTAAAAGATGTTTAAAAAATCGAGAATGAAATTTAAATACATTATTTAATCATTTATTATTAGGAAAAAGAAAATTACTTTTCATAGGTTCTTGATTATCTGCACAATTTCAAGGTATAAGTTCTTTGACTCCGATGGCGTCTCTCTGGGATCGTTGTACTTTACCATTTCATTCAACTGCTGTCTAATATAGGTTTCTAATCGCCTCTTGAACCCAATACTTATTGGCTATGATAACATACGCATCACCTTAGTTAACAGTGTATAGGGGATAGTATAAATGTCCTCGAGCATTTTACAAAAAAATCTGAAGAGATTATTCTTGATCTATAGCAGTACTTTCCCGAATTATTCCTCCATCAAAGCGCCTCTGGATTCTACTCCTCCACCTACTGACTCCTCTAATCCCAGTTCCTCCATTTCTTTTAAAATCTTTGTCTTGAAGTGGTTTAGTCTCGTTCTAGGACCGCATAGGACGACCCATGAAAAGGCTGGACTAATAATTTCTTTGTCATCTTTAGGAGCAATCACTTACTTCAATACTTAATCTGGAAATGGGAGCTCTTTAATTTTCTTTATAGCGACTATATATTTTACATTTTCTCAAACTAGCTCTTTGTTTACTTCATTATATTTATTTGCTTATTCTGAATGAAATCGCTCTAAACTCAATCTTTCTCTGTAACTATTTATAATCCCTTTTGCATCCCTTTGTATGTCCTGTCTAATAATGCTGCCTTAGCATCAATTTCTCTGCCTTTATCAGCTCTCTTACCAATTAATTATAATCAAAACCCCACAACCCTTTCAGTAGTTTGATTGAGTTTTTGATTGATAAAAGTAGACTAATAGTGCATACTTTATTAGGGTTTTAATAGGGTTTATGTAGGGGTTTAATGTTTAAATATTAGTATTTTAAGTGAGTATAACAAGCGAGTTTTTAAAATATTTCACACAAACATAAGCTTAGAGTCATGTGGCAGTTCTCTGAATTTTATCTTTCTAAGTTGATGTTTGATTGTTTCTATTGTTTGTTAATTCGTTTAGCTTGGCTTGATAATAGTTGAGTATGCAAGTTCTCTGAGACCTCCATTTATTTTATTTTTATCGAGATATTGTTTGATTCTCTGCTTAGAATATCTCTCACCCCTGCAGCTAAAGTAATCGTTTCTTGGCATGTCGCTCTCTATTATTATTACTGCTAGAGCCCAGATATCCCATTAAGTGTTCTCCATCTCTCCAATCCTCTCTCATTAGGAAATATCCAGGAGTGCCGTATACATTTCCTTATGCAGAGGCTTGCATTCTTTGATATCTGTCAACTATCTGCTATACTATCTAGCTAATTTATCTCTGGCATCTATTGTCAGATAAGAATTCTATGTAAGTAATTTCAAGTAAAGGAAGCCTGAAGGCTAAATGATCTTTACCAAGTAAAATAGCATCAAGCTAGATGATATGCCTGCACTCATTTAAATTTGCCTTTTAAAGAGCATAATACTCATTAGCAAATTCCATTTGGAACTTGACATCAACAAGGAAGTAATTGAAAGTATATATCTTGTAAGCATATTAGTCATCTGTAATGACTCTCTTCTCTATTTTATCTTCAAGAGTGAGGTAGCTTTCTAAGCAAGAATCTAAGTCAATAATTTTTAATATGGGAATCTTCATTGCCTCTATTTTAACCATGATTTTATTGATCTCAGAGACTGGAAAGTTCTTGACTGCTTTCTTCATTTTAACTTACTTCTAGACTTCAACTCTAAGAGACTCCACTAGATTTCTTGATCTTCTCTTTTAGAGGAATCTATTCCCTGTAGGTTCATGAATAAAGACAAAACTTTAATTGTGCTTTTTCTTTAAGTGCACTTTGAGGTCTCTAGTATGAGAATATGGCTTCTCACAGAACTCACAGACATATTTCCCATCTTTCTTTTAATGCTTGAGATATAACCTTGGCATATCGTTGTGTATATCTCTCAAGTGTCTTTTATAAGTTGACTTGTAAGGGAAAACTTTATTGCATTCTTTGCATTAATAGTCAACTTTGGCTGGTATTTATTTATGCTCTATAGCGGGTTGTTTAACCTCGTCCTCAATTTGCACAGCTTCTTTAATAACCTCCTACTTAACTTATATTTAAATCTCGTAGCTAGACTGGTCAAAGTTGTCATAAGTAGGCTCCCACTGAGTACAAGCGTCTCTGGTCTCTACTTTTCTTGGTTGCTGGAATGATAACTTTTATTGGCTCTATCAAAGTAATGCCGCTCTTCTTAGCAGGTTAGCGCTCATTTTAGTATGCTGAAATATTTTATTATAATAATGATAAAAAATACATTGATAAACTATAATAGGAGAGTATAAGGTACTCTGGTAGATACTTTACAGAGAGGTAAGAAAATTAACTAACCATAAATAACTGTAAGTTGACATATTTTAAGAGAATTTTATACGTTTTAGTAAATTAAAATACTCCTAATGAAGATTTGTTTATCTAGAAGGACCTCCAAATTAACTTTGAACTTAATTTGGATGTAAAGTTATTAAACATTTTTAAATTTAAAATGCTCCTAACTAAGTTTTAACCTTGAAATTTAACTCCTAATAAAGTTTGAACTTAATTTGGAGGACCTCCTAAAATAATTAAACATTATTAGAAGGAATTTAATGGAGATAGATTGATAAAAATGGAAATCAATTTGTGAAGCTTGGAGCATGTTTTTCAATGCTTCTCCGCATATCTTTTCTAGGTTGACCTCCAGTAGGTCCTCCCTATTTAATAGTAAGATTTTAATAAATCTTGAATGGATATCCATAATTTTAAATTTCACTAACATTTCTAGATAGAGGAGCAAGATGGAGTCCATGAATGATGCAATAAAGAGAATTTAATCTCAAGATTTAATAGGAAAATTTCAAAGTAAGGAAGACCTTTATAGATATTTGGTATAGCAAGGTTATTCATAAGTAAGATTAATAAATCCATTATAGTTGGATTGTTCTTGCCAACTTAGGAGGGAACTAAAATCTCATTCTTAAAAGCCTTACTAAGTGAAGAGAAAAAAGCTTTTAAGTCTAATGAAATTAGGATGATAGAGATACCTAACTACCCTGAAATATCAGTGAAAAACCTATATGACGATGCTATGAGTGATCCGGACGTAGCTCTCTACCTTCCATCAAAGCTACAGCTCTTTAATAAGTTGCCATAGAGAAACTTCTTCTTTGGTGTTCTTGCAACTCTGAAACCTGAGTACTTGAATGAAGTTATTTAAGACTCTCACAAGAAACGACACAGCATCTCTCCTGAAGAAAAAGAGAAGCAAGGTATTAAAATAAGTAATACCTGGCTGTAGGAACTTCAAAAGCATCCTTTCATCTCAAGTAAGCTTAGTCTTCTAACTTTATAGAAAAACCTGGTACTGCTATATACTTGATGAAAGAGCGCAGCAAATTAAACAGAGAGAGAAAGTCTCAAGTAAAGCATGAATTGAGTAAGAGACTCTTCAAAGATTTCTAAAAGCCAGACGAGATGAACATAGATGCAGGGGCTGGCACTAAGAGAAGAAACATGGGCCCAAGCAAGCCTTAAGAGGAAGAAAAGAAAGAGAAGCCAAATCCCTTTACGGGCAAGTTTAATATGTGAACTTATTCATCGATTAAATCTAAAACTTATTTATATACACAAAATCTCCATTCTCTTGCGCACACTTTAGCTTTCTCATCATTGACTCTTTTAGCAGCACTCTTAATAAAATCGACTGTATCTATCTTTAAATTATGCATTAGATGGTTGAGCAGCAATTTCTTATAATAACCCTCAATATAATTCAATTCCATTGAACTAAGGGCTGAAAGGAACATTAAATACAGGTGTTATATTTAGCCTTTCATATTCCTTCAGTCTTTAGTTTTATGAACTGACAAGTTATCAACGAATAGAATAATCTCTTAGTCAGCGTACTTATCTCTGAGTTATTGCAAGAACTTAATATATTATTCAGTCTTTATAGAACGAGGGTGAATAACATAAGTCTCGAGGCCACTATCTTCACTTATTCCACCAAGAATAGCATGAGTTTACACCTTAACATTTTAGTCATAAACTTCTATATTACTATACCTCTTGTACCAAGACCTTGATATAAAGGTATTGAATGTAAATACTGCCTCATCAGCGTGTATGAACTTTATATTATGCTCTTAAGACCTCTGCATTTAATCGAATATATAATTTAAATTAGTCTTATAAAATGGAACATTAAAGTCAATCACTCTCTTAATGCGATTGACTGTCTTGTAAGATATTCCATTCTTTTTATATATGTTAGCTATCGATAAATCAGAAATTTAAAGCTCAGGAAAATGGCGATGAGACATCACAGCCCTCTAGGCTAGAGAAAAATGAGCCCAGTATTTAAGAGTCTTATCATTAATGAGATAATCAATATGATGCTGCTAAAATTTTAAGGGTCTCTGAGGCTTAGAATTAAGATGCAATCTCTTTAAATTCAATGCTAATAGACAGTGAGACCTAACAGTAGCAGGAGATTTATGGAGGAGCCTTACTATAGACTTATAATTCAGAACAGGCTTGAGTTATTCAATATATTCATCACATCCATATCGCAACTTAAACAATAAATCTATATACTCACTCTCATAAACTGACCTCAAACCTCGCATAAACTCACTTAAATTACTAATAATTAATCATTAAACACCTACATAAACCCTATTAAAACCCTAATAAAGTATGCACTAATAGTCTACTTTTATCAATCAAAAACTCAATCAAACTACTGAAAGGGTTTTGGGGTTTTGATTCTGTCTCTTTTCATTTCAAGATATATTATTGGACTTTCTCATTAAATGACTACCCTATTCTTCATAGTTTAAAGTAATATAGCGCTTGCCAAAGTTTTACCCATTTATCTGCTTAAGCCTGAATGTATAATCACCAATGATCAATGTGATTTGGTTTACTACATTATCTTAAGGAGAGTTACAGAATAATACGAAAGTTTAAATTCAGTGGATGTTGAATATATATCCATTTGTTTATGGGTTTTAATCTTTATTAGGAACTAATTGGTTACGTTTGATTATGAGTTAGTGCATGTAAGCTTTTAAGAAGTGGGCATAGTTCAAGTCTTAGGAAATGAAAATTATTTAAACAGTTGCTAGGATAAGAACATTTATTGAGTGCAAATAAATTATTAAATCGCGTGGTTTGGTTCTCAAATTTTCTGATTATCCCTAGAAAGTGATAATGATCAGCCAGCCCTCACAAATCTCATCCTCTAAGTACTCCTCAAATTAGAGGATTTAAACAATGTCATCTGAGGTTGTTCATGTCATTGTGTCTATTAAGTTTGTTCCTAAACATTAGCTTTTGGGGTGTCTGACAGAGATCTCATGTGACCACGGGAGTTATTTATAATTAACAAGACAGGAATCATTGGCTATCTACTTGGTCTGAAAATAGTATATAAGATTTCTATAGTTTTGTCATACACTATATCTCTGCCATTAACATCTTCGAATAAGAATGCTCTAGAATTAAGCAATTGGCTTGCGTTGCTCTTGTCCATTATCATCATAAAGTTTGGATTAGCTTCCTTACTTTCCCAGAGCTAAAGCTACTCTAGCTAAGCTGGTAGTATTTCTAACCAAGTTACAGCTTACCTCAAAGTGGATGCCTTTACGGTTGATTCTTTAATTAAATAAGACATATGATGCTCCATCTGCTCCTAAACCTTTTACAATAAAGCAAGCTTTCTTGTCACTACCCATTGTTGCCATTTTAAACTACGTGTCATAGCACCCTATAAATTGGTATTTCTTTTCTTCAACTACTGAAATGCGAAGATGGTGCTCTTCATTATTGTTTCTAGGCATAGTATGGGCACAAGTTTGTACTCTAAAGCTTAAGCGATAGCAAATTTTACTACTCTTTCAACAACCACAGGTTGGACCTTAGCTGTTAATCCAGAGCGTTCCATTACTACATAAATTGCTTAGGCATCACTCGCTACTGCTTTTTATTTGTTTTCGAATAATCTGGAGGTTTTACTAAGCACTCTTTTTTAGGAATGAATTCTAAAAATAGGGGGTCAATAAGTGTGGATAGATCTAAAAGTAAACCCTGATCCGTTAAGACTTCCAATTTCACCAATTGCTAGAGCAGGTCGTGATTTTAGACTTCACCAACTCTCTCCATTCATCCAATAATTTAAAAAAAATAGGGAGGTTAAGTCGTTTCACCACACTTCATGATGGTCTGTCCATTTTGCACTACTTTTCAAAGTTTCTAAAGTAGCTAATATTTTATATCTTAAAGAATTGCTATTCTGGATTATGGAAATAATTTCTTAGTCATACAAGGAATTATCTCTGGTTAATGGTATTGGGGCTCTTAACTTCTGGTGTAATTCTTTATCTTAAGTATCATCAGTCCAACAAAAACTAGTTAGTGAGGATTTTGACATCAGGTTTGAGTTCATTCAATTATAAATGAGGTGTAAAATGTTAATCTATAGAGGCTCTACTAGCTGCGAAAGTTGAATCATCTTAATGCTTTTCCTTGAACGTTTAGATATATGATTTAAGCTTTATCTTACCCAGGATCTGCTTTTAGGTGTTATTGGTGGGAGTATAGTGGTTTGCCCAAATTTTACCAAGCGGTCTGTTATCAAGTTTTTTTTATTGGACCTTCCTAGCGTTGTCAACTATTTTATCAAAGCCATGACATTTAAAAAAAATTTCTATATCTCAGAGCTTCGATCTTACAGATCACGCATTGAACATTATTAAACCATTTAGTTTAAATATTAAGAATAAATTTTCCAACCGTCCCCACTTTTTAAAAAAGTGGCGACGCTTGGAGGATTTTTTGTGAATATATTAAAATAAGTATATAGTATCTAACAGTTTAACAAATGAAATTAATTAAATTTATTATTAAAACATTATATAATAGTAAAATACATAGGCTCTAGACTTAAATTAAGGATTCAAAATTCCTTTAAAATAATAGAGATCCTTATAGATCTATATAATTCCAAAAAGAAGTATAAAAACTTAAGTAAGTATATATACAAGTATCTTAGTCCGTAAAAATATTATTAAATATCAAGAAAAAAACACTTTTCTAATACCATTTAGAATTTATTAAATCCAAAAGAATTTCTTATATATCTTTTCAGATTTGAATTCTGAATCATAAGAAACAAATATAACATTTTGTCATTAAGTCATTGTAATTACTGTTACTTATAGACAAGTTATAATAATATATTAATTCAATTTAATTTATATAATACATGATTAATTTAAATCCTCCAAGCGTCCCCACTTTTTAAAAAAGTGGAGACGCTTGGATTATAAAATGTAACATTACTCTTCGTAGAAGATATTAAATATGAAAGATTAACTTTAAAGTACTTAAATTATATTTAAATAAATAATTTTAATCATCATGCCTATTATAAATTCTTAGAGTTCTTTTTGAAGATCAGTTTGTTTATAAGGTATCCCTGAAAATAGTACAAATATATTTGGCCAATGATTCTTCGGGGGTCTTATAAAGTCTTTCAATCACATCAATCACCCTTTTCTGAACCTTCTAAACATATAGACGGCACTCAGGCTTCAATATGCAATTCTTGGTGTGCTTGTAAAATCTATTCATCTAAATTATGCGACTCATAATCAGCTTCTTACTGCATATATGGCCTTATAAGTTCTTCTGTTGAATACGTGAATGCCTCGATTTAGTTATAGCATGTAAGCCAAAGGTTGCATAGTGTAGTTGATCTCTTAAAGCATCGCACTCCTTGCGTTCAGCCTCCTTTATCAATCTTATGGTTAGCTTATAATATCTCTCTAAATGCACTTAATCCTCCTAAGGTTTTGTAAATTTTGTTTGCAATATTCTATCTTAAATGTGGTGTTTTTTGAGTTGTTTTTGTTTAATTAGGGCGGCTATTTTATTGTATAAATCGTTGGAACTAAATAGTTATTTTTTGAATTGTTTTATTTTTTCGTTTGTAGTTAAGTCATTTGTACTTTTAATTAATGGCTGGCATTTTAATGATGATTATTGGCAAAGAGGAGCTGTCACTCCCTTGGCCAACGTATCTGATATCAAGCCAGTGTAGAAAGGTTCAACGGCTACTTATTACTTAGGTGACTCCTTCAAAATCTTATAGGAGATGAATTAATCAAGTCTGAGTCGTAACTTTTACATTCATCTTAATATCTATAATGGGTGGAATCGGGTAATCTGATATCTTCAGCCATTTTCTGGTCTTCAATCGTGTCTTCAGGTGCATTCTGTAATTCTTTCTTGCCCTTTATGGGAGGGAAGAGCTCCCTAGCAATGATCCTGAACTATATTTCTTCTTCAACTAAAAGACCATGAAAGCGAGTATATTCTTCACCAAGAATACCTTCCACATTTAACCTCATCACCTTTGGGTTAACTTTGTTGGCGCTCATCATCTCTAATCTCTCTCGGAAAATGGGAAGAGGGAGCGGTCAGGGTTCATGACATTCGTAAAAGTTGAGCGGAAGCAGGACCGAAGGAGATAGTTAGATGGTAGACGACGACCGGCTCTTTTTAAGGGAGGACATTCTGATATCTTCTAGTAACATGGATTGAGTGGGGATGGGAGTTAGAAATAAAATTTAATTAGACTATTAAGCGAGTATAATCAAAATGTGGAGACTGTTATAAATAAATCAAAAATGAATACAATTAGGATTATTTTCATATTAGTATAGATTAACTAAAAATCAAACTGTAGCTATTTCGAATTATAATCATGTGTTTATTTAACAATATACATTTAATTAATTAAACATGGAGAATTCTGATTATTATTTTTTTTGACTTTTCCAAATCATTTCTATTTTAGGGCATCGAACTAGTTGCTGCTGTTTTCTCATTCACCATTCCTAGATAATTTTTTTGAGATATCTTCACCATATCTTCATGGTATCTTCAGGGTATCTTCCTCAAAAATCAAAAAATTCAAAAAATAATAAAATTAACAATAATAATAGCAATAATAGCAATAGTAGTAACAATAACAACAATAAATCAAACAGATTAAATTAAAATTAGAGTCTGGGAATTTTTCTATAAAAATCCAAATTTTCTAAAAATTCATAGTATATTGACCTAATGTAAAAGACGATAATTAAGATGAGGATAATTAACATGAAACAAAACACAGTTTTTTATAATTTTGAAATTCCTTAAGAATTTCAATCAGACTCTAATTTTAATTTAATCTGTTTGATTTATTGTTGTTATTGTTACTACTATTGCTATTATTGCTATTATTATTGTTAATTTTATTATTTTTGAATTTTTTGATTTTTGAGGAAGATACCCTGAAGATACCATGAAGATATGGTGAAGATATCTCAAAAAAATTATCTAGGAATGTCGAATGAGAAAACAGCAGCAACTAGTTCGATGCCCTAAAATAGAAATGATTTGGAAAAGTAAAAAAAAATAATAATCAGAATTCTCCATGTTTAATTAATTAAATGTATATTGTTAAATAAACACATGATTATAATTCGAAATAGCTACAGTTTGATTTTTAGTTAATCTATACTAATATGAAAATAATCCTAATTGTATTCATTTTTGATTTATTTATAACAGTCTCCACATTTTGATTATACTCGCTTAATAATAACATAAAGTAACTATTAAATCACTTAATTTCATGTTGCTTTTTAAAATCTAATTTAGGGTACTGTAGTAGTAGTAGTAAGAGTAGTAGTAGCTCTAGAGTATTCTATTTAAAATCAACCTGTAGTTTTTAATAATAATTATGAGATTTTATAATAATTAAATTTTATTTTAACGGTCACCTTATCTAACCAATTAGACATCTTTTATAGTATTATATAGTAAATTAAAGTAATTTCGCACTCCATAATTTTTCTTAAGCCAAATGTTCATTTTTTAATTTATAAAATTATATAGTAAATTAAATGTCTTGGGATAACTGGGAAGATATAATTATAATTTGGTCAAATTATAAAATTATTAAATTTTATAGGCAAAATAAAAAAATCTATCTAGCCTTAATTAATTTTATAATAGATAAAGATGCTTGGATTTTAACAACTTTTTTCTCTCTCATAATTTTATTGTTTTCATTATTCTTGTATCTTGAGTATTATTTAATACAGATGTTGAATCATATTTAATTATTATATAAATACAATGAAGCATTAATTAAAGAGAAAAGGATGCATTAATTTAATTTCAAATTTGATTATATATTTAACTCCGTTAACTCTTTTTAATATAGGTCCATCTTTGTCGAAATTTGTGGTCCATATCATAGATTTCAAAGTTCAATTTATGTGGGTACATCTTTATCACAAAGCTATAATTAGTCTGGCTTTCTTGAATGCTCTCAACGAGGAGCTTTCACCACATTCTCAACCCTATGCATATATTCCTTATTATTACATTACAATAAAGTGTTGCGTTGTCTTAATGATTATGTTTGAGAATAGTAATCTAATTTTGTTTGAACTTACTATAATCTTCAGGCTACCTTTACCATTAGAGTATGTAAAGTTATTGTTTACGATTTTATTTCATATAATTCAACTTTCTATAGATCCTGTATCGCTGAGAATAAGTGAGATGGAACTATGGGTACCTATTATTTAGAAGGAGAGCTCCAATTTAAATGGAATAACCTTTTTGCTTATATAACATTCACTACAGTTGCTGCCGACTAAAGTTTTCAGCAGCAGCAGATATTTAACCCCCATCGACTTTTCTTTCGACTTTCAAGGCTCAGGAAGCCTAAAATCCAAAAAGAATTAAAAGAAACCCAATAGGATTAGAACGATGTTCTATAAGCATATTTAGCAATAGAATTCTTGACAAAAAATGACTAGGAATTCACTAAAGGCACCCCTCAAAATCTAAATAAAATTTAGGCTTAGTCTTTACAGAAGTTTAATTATAGAATTGATAGAGTTGATAAGTTGAGACAGATTCAAAAGTAGGTGTAGGAAGAATAAAAATTTAGTTGGTAACAACTGTAGTGATTTATTGTCAAGTGATGCTGCGTTAGAAATATTCAGGGAGTGATTCAGTTCTAAGGGGCTTGACTCATTTACCATCCATAAGTTGCAGTTGTTGATGAGAAAAATATTTTCAAACATGATATTGAGATAGTCAAAAATCTTGCATATGGCATTATAACTTGCCAGGGTTTTTTTTGAGGAAGTATGGAGAAAGCCATACCTCAAGACTTCACCATAAGTCTTCAATTTTTCTTTAACGTTATCTTATTTATCTCCCATTAAATTAAATGGCTTTTTAGTATATTTCTAAGAAAATATTAACGCTTTATGTGAAAAAAAGTTATGAATGTAAACATAATACTATCTGCTTGTATAATCTTGATGTCATTATGAATAGCTAGATTGACTTAGTTTTTATTAATACACGAACCATACCTAAGATAAAGCAATGAATATAAATATTTTATATATAAAATACTAAAAATTTAGCTATTTTCTATATTAATTTTCCAAATTAGCCTAATTTCTCTACTAATCCCAATAAGATCCTATCTATACCCTACTAATCAAAGCACATAAAAATCTCATTAAGGGGTAATGGGATTTTGATTGCTATATGTATATGGCGAGGAGATGCCTTATTTCGCCATGAAATATCTAATAAAAGAGCAAAAAAACTATAGGTGACATTAAAATTCAGTCTGTTGGCTAATATAAAGCACTGATTACATAGGAGAAGGCCAAGGTTCGAAGTCGGGGGATTAGAAAACACATATTCAGCTTATAACTGGAATTATTAACAATTGACAAAGATATGTTCAGATTTTTTTCAATTTGAGTTATACTAAACCGATCACTCAACCTCAGTAAAATTTTTTGACGTTTGTAAAATTATTGAGTAAGGTGCTGGTAAAATAAGGAATTATTGATCTAGCTAAAGGTAAGAATAAAAACAATAATATGATTCATAAAGAAAGATCATTTTTTAGTGGTGAGATGGACTGTTTTGACACCGAAAAGTCGAATTTTGGCTTTGTAGAGGTACATGATGAAAATAGCTAATAATGTTTATTGGAATTTTTACAAAAAAAAACATTAAAAATATGCAAATTCAAAAATTTACCCAAAATGCCAAAAACCCTCAAAAGTATCAATTTTAAATTGATCATAATTTCTTTAATTTTTTTTATTTTAATCAGTAATAGTCAAGAGAAATGATAATAAGAGAATAATAATTGTCTAGGTAATAATAAAAAAATGAAAAAAAAAGGTTCCTGATCTTTATCGATAATGGCACTGATAGTGTGTTAAACAATATAAGATTTCCTTATAATAGCGAAAGTGGGAGCCATCAATAGAAAACCTTATCACCTTGAAGTTCATTTCTAAATATTTTCTTCGAAGAATCCTCAAAATGAGCTAAGAATCGGTCTATACAACTACTCTCAGACTAAAATGAGTGTGTCATTATAATTAAGAGTCGGAGTAACAGCTTAGAGAATTCACAAGCTTTACTTAATTTATTCGAGAATGACTGTTTCAACCAGCTTCCAAGATTGCCCATGACAAGATGACATTAATTTAAATTCAAATATTTACTTGTTTGCAATTGAATTATAATGTTGTCGACAATAACAATAATGGAGCCTGTTAATTTAAAGTAAATCTTTTAAGTTTAACGTTTATCCTCACACAAAATATTGACAAGTCTGACATTATAAAAATGTTCAAGTCACTCGATATTTATAAAAGCTGATTTATCGATTACACTACATTCTTTGGTTCAGTAATAAATATAAGGATCCATTCGACTAATGAAAAACTTCAGCATGCATTCAGAATGTTTGTCAAGGACGGCAGTCTTCTTCTCTCCATATTAGAGGAAGCTTTTAATTATATTATTAAGCAAGTCAATGCTAAATGAGAAGTTAGATATTTTTTTGAAGAATTCTCACAGTTACTAAAGAATTAATGCAAATACGTAATGTAAAACTTAATATTATATTATTTCATGCATTATATTATTACATTTACTAACTTTTACAATATTTTATATTTTTTACAAGATTTTATATATAAATATAATAAAAATATATAGATAATATCTGTGAAAGTAGCTTACAAAAATATCTTAAAATAAAGTCATTAAATATTATGAAGATAAACTAGGAGCATTTGCAATGAAGAAGCTGCTTATATTCCATAAAGTATCAAATTATTTTCTCATCTAATATAATAAATTTTTATCATTTAACTCATAGTAAAATCCATCTTACTTAAAAACAAGAAGTTAAAGAAAATTATTTCAACAAAAGGAAGTTACTTGTTTTTATCATTAAGTCCATTAAAATAATGAATTAGAAGCAAATGTTTTTAGAAAGAATATCTTACTCAGATATTTAAGCAATAAAATCATGGAGGGATTCAGTAGTTAAGTATTAGAAGTGTAGAATTATTTTTGAGTGTTTATGAACCTAAATTAGCAGCTAAACTACCTGACATAGAACATTATCTAAGTTGAGCTTTCTAATTTTATAATCTTGAATATTGATACTTAAATGATTAAGTTGTTATAATTATCAATTTACTTGAAATATCACTATTAATTGTAGAATTTTGGAAAAATATGATTATATTCCTTTTTATCTCAGATAAACTAAATATGTAGAAGAATTGAAGCTTAATCTTCTTATATATTGATAGTCTTTTAATTTTAATTATATCATATCAGTCAATAAAGAAAACGTTATGTTCATTGATTTATTTAGAAGATAGCCTTTTTGCTTTATTCAATGTTTTTCAATAAATAAAATTAGATTATTAAAACCAATGGCATATCTAAAATGAGTATTAAAGTAATATAGTAGACTAGGGAGAAATTAAAAAATAAAAAGATACAGATAAATTTTTGAATGTAAAAAAATATATTAGAAATATCAAAAATTAGAGGATTAAATTTGTATTCAGAGTTTATTTGCCAAGGATGATAAGCAAACTCTCTTATTCTGTGATCTAGTTAATGATATAAATGCACTAAATTTTGATAAAAAGAATAATTTATTTAACAATTATGCTATTTATAATGCTGATGTGACTCAATCGTAATTTAATTTTACCCAAATCAAATTATTCAGAGTATTTAATTAATTTAAATTATACATCAAGTAGGAACTAATTAAACTAAGATTAATAACTAGGGAATAAATTAAAATTGAAATAGGCACTCTACGTTAAGATACAGCTTATGAGATTGGTCTAGCGAGTTAATTCTGGCGAGGAGGATGTTATTTTCACAAAGAACCAACTCTGACTACTATTGAACTATCCGCCACCCCCTTAGATCTATTTGTTAAATACCGGAATAAAACTATTATTTATATATATTTATATTTTTAAAATGTAATTAGATGCTTGATATAGTACAATTAAATCGTTAATTTACTTTGGAGTAGGTAAGAAGGATAAATTTAAAAATAGATGTATTTTATTATGCAATATAAGACGTTTAGTAAATGTAAAGTCTCTATTTTATTCGATGACGAACATTTCTTCAAGCAAATAGACATTCTAGTAATTTTGTTTGCTTCAATGAGTGAGAGCCTTTGCAAGAGAGTGAGACCCTATCTCTCGGTAACTATGCAATATTCACAAGATTAAATGTTATTATTGTTTTTATCTCTTCACTAAATTCTACAACCATACACGAATTATTGAGAAATTTAGACATTTCATTTAATTAAAGCTAAAAATTTACCTTCTCACACTACCAAATGAAGTGATATTTTCCTCTGAAACAATTTCTTCTTGCTGAGTCTCTCAGATCTAGCAATTAAAAGATGGTTCATATTGAAGAAATAGTAAGTGTAATTGGGGCCAAGCACTCTTGAAATCAACCGAAACTGTGTTTTTGTTGCTATAAAAGCCAATAAATAATAATTTAATGATAAAAAGCAGTATGCATGCAATTCATATATATAAATACTCAATTAACATATAAAAAGAGTATTTTATTTAACATATATAATCGTTTTTATAACATTTCTATGAGTTAGGCCTTATAACTGTTAGAGAGTAAGAATAACAAAGATTAGAATTTAAATCACAGTAGAAGATCTACCATAAGTAAAGTAAGATTGAGATAATCAAGAAGTTGAAAAAGATGAAAACAGACAAGCTATAAAATGATAATACAAATTCAATGGATAAGGAAATAGACGTAACTGAAGGAGTCTTGTATATTCTTTAATTGAAAATGGATATTAAAATCATAGAAATAATTTCATAATAAATTAATTATTTAATACAATATATTTTTAAATTTAAGTAAAATTATATTAAAAGATTATATAGATAGAGGTTTAGAAACATATTTTGCAATAAATATTATAATTTAATAATCCTTGAAATATGTATTAGACCTGCTCTTCAGATGGTTGGTCAGTTGATCAACTCTTAAGGAACGGGAGGGTAGAAACCCAGAGATCACTGATACTTGCACCAGGTAAAAAGCAAAGGATATCTTGCTCTATTGATATAACAATAAGTGAAAGTACATGACTAGGCTTGGAAATCTGGAGTGACTACATGGAAGAAAGGACACGAGTTTGACGATGATCGTACCTGATGCTATCGGAGGTGATGAAGTGAGGAGGACAGCCTTCAACATTATTTCTCTTTTAAATTCATATAATTCCCTAATAACTTTACAAACTAATAAAAGATTTTATTTAATACTTGTTTGAATTTAATAATTAATATTATTTTAGATATGCTTTGTAAAAAATATAATCAAATATAGATTAAAATGTTAATAAACAAAAAAGCTGTGTATTATCCCATCAATAACATCTAAAAACTTTCATTTATTAAATTTAGCTTAATCCCAATAATAAATTTGACAGAAAACAGCTAAATCTTAATAAAACAAATGCTTAGATGTACAGAGCACTGACTTAAAAGGCTTAAAATAACACTTTAAAGCGCGAGAAAGCTCGAATTCTTAGGTTTGAATTACAAAGACGGTGCTTGTTACATGCATAGCTTACTTTAAGTTCACTTCATGATCCAAGAACACAAAGAATTTATTTAAAAATGCCACTTTATTAAAGATGTATAGGAAAAGTAAAGGACTGATACATTCGCTATTTGCTATGGAGATTATTGGCGCAATCAAAGATATCTAAAGAGAGGGCAACTGGTAGAAGTAGCCTAGCTGAAAGCAATGAATTAAATTAAGCAGCTTTTTACAATATGAAACTGATTAGTGTACTGGGTGTTATCTGATGCAATTAATTAGAGCTATGATGTGGCAGTTTAAGAATAAAATAAGATTAAAAATCATGGTGATAATAAAATTAATTATCAAATAATCTAAATTATATAAGATGAGATAATAACATTTGAGATTTTATAAGACTATATA
Source organism: Oxytricha trifallax (assembly GCA_000711775.1). Lineage (NCBI taxonomy): Eukaryota > Ciliophora > Spirotrichea > Sporadotrichida > Oxytrichidae > Oxytricha > Oxytricha trifallax. The sequence goes on from ARYC01003557.1 coordinate 26,064, forward strand.
AATATATTTCAATTGGATCTATCTCCTTCAAACAATTATTACATGTTTATAAACAACATGATAATATTTATTTTAGGTATTATTTGATTAATATAAAGTTTATACAGGACTAATAACCTAGAACTTTTTAAAATAATTATAGTTCGATCTTATCATAGAAATATTAAAATAAACTGATAAAAAAATTTATATTTTAATATGTTAACAATTTATTTATAAAAATTCTTTCAACGATATTAATTTGATAAAACAGTATTATATATTTTGTTTAATAGATTAATGGGACTAAATTTAATTGTCCATTAGAAGATATTTGAATGCTGCTTTGTCTTATTATACGCTATCAATTTATATATAATTTGAAGAATAATTCCAAATTACAAACCTCTACATTAAAAGAATGTAAAAAATTGAGAAAAATAAAATACAATTGAATAAGTTTTACGTAATATTTTTAAATTATTGGTTCATTATTTATATTTAGATTATTTAAAATACATGTTTCGTTTTTATATACAGTATATTATGCAGTACTATTTACAAACGCGCACATTTTACAAATATTTGATCAACCTGCTGCTGTAACCCTCCTGCTTAATCATCTATTTTGTCTTTGATAAAGTTGACTGTAACACTTCCTAGAAGCTACCCACTCAACATCAATTTTCTTGATTGTCTCTTAATAACAATTAGCTCCCAAAAATCATAGGTTTGTGCATTTTCTTGTTGAAATTATTTTATTTTTAAATCAACACTATCCTAATTTATTCTTGGGAATGTGAATTTCACTTGCATGAGCAGCGAACATTACATCAAAAAGATTCGGATCTTGGGTGTTTTTCAGTATAGATGTGGCTATTACAGCACTCTCAAAAACATTCTGAAATTCTGAATAAAATACTGCTCTGGTAACAGAAGTCTTAATCCCCAGCTTCATGATATAATTACTTAGTTATTTATCTTTTTATTGATTAATTTCAGTGTTTAATCGAAGTCTTAACTGAAATTGTGAACTAGGGTGAGAAATGACACCACTCGATTCTACGAATAAACATTAGGAGAGATTTATGCTTGGCTTAGTAAAGCGTCTTATGAGTGGAGATAAGTTACTATATTTGTTTCATAAGTGACTTTTTTTGCCATAAACTTAGGCTCCGTTCACATGTCATATCGTTGTTTCTTGAGCTATGTTCTACGTTAATCTTCCAAATGGATGCTTTCCTCTACTGTCAATGCAGATTTATTTTACTGGTAGTTCTATTTCCTTCTCGATTCAATGAAGTTTTCTCGGCGAGTTCTAATTAGTATGTAAATAATAACAACAAAGGTTTACCACCTTCGATTAGATAGACTTAGGATTCCTAAAGCATACAATCTATGTAAATAATGTGTGAACTTTAATTAATTAATTAATAAAAGTTAAAATTACTATGATTTAAAAAATGTTAAGCATCAGGATGAAGATGGTAGAGGTCTCTCTGATGATTTTTATAATTCTTGCCCAGTTAGGTACTATGCCTCTGTCATTTAACTAATTGACCTTTTGAATATGCATGAAGAGTAGCTTGGATCATTCCATTTTTAAGTACCAATTAGCAGAAGACGACATAGAATACTCTCATTTTCAGCATTGAGTTATTTAGAAAAAGCAATAATTATTCTTAGATAGACCTGCTATTAGCGAGTAAGTCACTGATAGGTCTACTTACATCAGACTTGGTATATTAAATACTTTTTAGTGGTAACATTTTGCGGAGGTTTTGGGGTTTGGTAACGTATTCCGGGCTGGAAAAACTATGTATATACTAAGAAAATTAGAGATAAAGCAAATAACATGCTAAAGTAAGTTCATCAATATATTGAAAATAATACTAAAATCTCTCTTTTTCAGTTATTATAGCATGATTTACTATCTAATGGAAAGTTTATTGACTTTAAGTATGCTTTAAGTAAACATAAAGTTTTACATTTTAATTAGATTCATGAGGATGGAGATCGGTATAAGTTGACATTCTATACTCATGAATCTCAGTTTAAGAAAGAAGCACCCAACTCAGGAATCTTCACTTACATCAGAAATATTTAAAGCATTCCTTATTGTTGTTAAAGTTTTACTTATTCAATTATAGATGGACAAATAAGGGAAGTATATCGCAGAAAATAGAGAGATTGATTGAAAATTTAGACAAATTTGCTTAATGCACCTGATGTTATGGTCCTCAACTTTTAGTATTGATGGATGTGTACATATAGTAAAAGCTTATCAGCAAATCAGAGAGACAATGAGCATAAAAGAATCTAGAGTTAAAAGAGTACAATCAATGAAGCTAAAGAAGTTAATGGTACATCAGGCACAAATTACACCAGAAAGGAGTGATTCGCAAGCCTTTGGCTAGTATTAATAGACTGAGGATGTATTGGGCATGGCATTGAAGCACTTTGCATTGCATTTGAGTGATTAATTTTATTAAAGAGTGTGTTACCATATATGAGCTAATTATTTCGAAAAAATTAAAGTTTACACATTATTTACATAGAATGACTGACTCAAGACTCGCTAGTAACTCTGATAATGCTTTTCGCGACTATTCTGCCACCTATGATTTTCAGCATGACTTGTTGGTATTATATGAACAGCCGCAATTCTAATTCTTTTGAAGTTGAGTAATGCTTAGGCATTAGCGAGTACAAGAAGTTGATTATTACTACGGTTTCTGGTCTTTAGTTACTAAACGATAGTAACATATCATAAGTAGTAAAAGTAGAAATGCTCCTTTATTTAAAAAGTCAATGAGGACCAATGCAGATCCCCAAAAATAACTCATATAATAAATCAAGGGTTTTCATACACAATTGCTCTTGTCTAAGAGAGGGGAAATAAATTCGGGTTTTCAAGAGTAATAGTACGTCAAAGAGTTATTTGTGATGTTAATTTTCATAATAGGCTTACCGTATATACATTGTATGTTCTTGTCTCAAACTACATCTTCTTATATACAGATAGTTCTTGTGTACTTACGATCCAGCAATTATGATGAAAATTATTCAATGGAATAGACTCATGAACAGTTTTATTTAGAATTTAACTACGAAGGAAATTTCGGCACCACTCGCTCCATTAATATCTGAATTGGTATAATTTAATAAGAATTAAGTTTATTAAGTTAATTAATATAGCATTTAAATATTGTTGCTTGAAGAATAATTGTTATATATATATATATATATATATGATATTAATAATGAGTTATCTTTACAATTGATTGTTAGTTAATATTTTTGATAATCTTAGAATATTTTATCCTAAAAATTTGAATAATTTTTCAATTAACTTTTATCAATCAGCATAATCTATTACAAATTATACTTTTACTATAATAATGATAATATTTTAGTTCTACAAAGCATTGTATAAACTTAGGGAATTCTGCTTAAAAGTTTCAATTTTAAATAATGTTAACTAATCTATATTTTTGTGATCAGACTTAAATCGCGATTTTTAATGCTCTTGATCTATCATATTTCTTCATCTAATATTTGGTAGGCAATATTTAATTCATCAAATAATAGCTGTAAGAGCTCTTTTTCAGGGGAATTTTACTTAAACTTATTTTTAAATATATTTACTCTGGGAAAACTGTTTATTTTTAATGAGAATTTATTTGGGGTTACTTTATTCATAATAATTTATATGGATTCAAGTGATAATATATAAGCTTTTGCTACATTTCATCATCCGAAGTAACTTCATTCATCTGATTTTCATCAATATTAAACCTGAATAAATCAAGAAATATTTTTTATAAGTAACCTTCATTTAACCCAACTTAGTTGGTGTTGATCCATCTGATAGATTTACTTTGGCATAACAACTGAGCTTTGAATTTCAATTTATTTTCTCAAAATTTCATTTATGTATTTATAGAATGATGATGCATTATCTTATGAGGCTTCATCATTATTTTAAAATTGGCATGCCAAGATGATTGTTAATTAAATTTTATGACAAACTGATTAAAGACGCTAAGTAAGTTAATGAATTTAATCGAAATAGAATTTGGTAAATGACTCTATCAGTACTAATTGCTTAGTTGAAAGTCATCTTAATTATTAAAACATGAATTTAAAAACTAAGTAATTAGAGTGCTATGAAAGCCATGCATTTCAAATACATAAATATTACTTGAGATATAATATTTTAAAGTCTGTATCTTTAATAGGAACTTCCTTTCGATATGGTTTGTTTATTCAGTGATATGACTTTGAATCTGAAAAACTTATAGATTTTCTTAAAGATTACTATAGAGGCATATATTACTATAAAGTTTGCGCAAGTAAAATACAAGAAATATCGATTTACACTTTAGTGCTTTACTTCTAAATCGAAATATACTAATATCATTTCATAGTCAGAGTTTAAATTATTTGCAAAATGCATTTAATACAAAATGATTTTAGTTAATCATATCTTTCATATTTTATTATTTCTTGAGTATATTGTTAATTATATCTACCTAAAATAACATCAAAATGTGTTAACTGGAGCTTATCATAAAAATATGATATTTAAAAACTAAGATCTCATAGATTTACTTAATTTGCTCTCTTCTTTTAGATTCATGAATATGATATGACTCTTATTATGAAAGTAGATTGATTGACTTAATATATTGCGAAGGGTCTAACATACTAATTAAATTTGTGTCTTTTACTTAATAAGCTAAATAGCTGTTATTTAATTTGGAAAGAAATACCTTTTTGTTTTTGAAATGGCGATGATTGTCAGGCAAGTGAATCTTCTAGAGACAGCTTTCACAACGATAAGCCTGAAATATCTCGATACCAATCATCTACATGATTTAATTTTCATTTATTTTCTCATTTAATTAATAAACTGAATTCCGGAAGTAACTTCAGTCATTTATGAAGGTCGACTTGATTTCCTCCATTGTATTAATAATGAAACTTTTCAATGAAAACTTTACCGCAAAAACTCTATGCATGGTCATTTAATAAATGTCTGTAATTAAAATCTGCCATTACTGCTAAGTGTGATTTAATCTTAGTCTAGTTTTTACCGAATAAACATTTAATCTTATTTAATCTAATAATTTATATATTATAAAATATATTCAATGAATGCTCAATAATAAGTGACTGAATACCAAGAAACTTCAGCTTATTTGGTGAAATAGGAAGAATTTACTATAAAATTCTAATTTATGTTATTAATATAGCTATTTATATCAGTATTTAATGTTATTTATACTTTAATGTTTAAAATATATTTATAGTAAATGATTATCACTAATAATTTATGAATATTTGGATATGAATCATAGAATCAAGATAAATATTATGACTTATCACAACCTATCTGGATGATTGAGATCTTCCAACTGTCAAAGACAACACCTTATTTACGAATAATGCCTCATTAGAAAGTTGTTTGAAGTTTATAATGCAAGAAGGAAACAATCAATTTAATTGTTTGCAATAAAAAAGTAAATGCAACACAGGAATACAAATTTAATATAGAAAGAAAATGTTTAAAATATTGCTGAACAAATTTACACTTATCAAATGGTTTAAGTATCATGATTAAGTATTTTTCATTGTTATCTTAACAATTCTAATGGGTGTGAAGGCAAATTAAGCAACGTCAGCGTAAAATTACTTCAATATTGAATTTATCTATTAAAACATAATATAGATGATTTGATTGGGAATAGTTTCAATTATATTAGAAAATCATCTATTTAAAAAGTAAATTAAAATGTTAACTCACTGCTTTCACTGTTGTATTTAATGAATCAGTGGTCTGGCAATAGCTGATGCTAATATGGATGATGCTTTAATGACAGATATTCAGTCACTTAAATGTTGCCCAAGACAAATTGGAATCAGTGTGCTTATGGTTTAAGATAACAAGTAACTCCTAAATTTAATGGCAAAGTTGAATTTATAGATGATTATTCGAGAGTTAAGTTTTGTATGTTTAAGTCTGTTAAATAACAGTAAAATTGTTTAAAGTAGGGTAAATAAAAGAAGTTCAAATTAATTTATTAAGCATTAAGCTGAGAAACAGAAAAAAATACGAAGCAAATAAGCGCTTATCTGTTAAATATAAGATATTGTGAGGCTTGATCAATTAATTAAGTGCAGTATTAATACATGTTGGAGGGGAAGGTGCTGGCAATAATTATCCGTTTATTAAGTATTTTGTAATTAATATAGAATGATGATATGATTAAATGCTTTTTTATGGAAATAAAAACATAACAATATAATATTTAATAAATTAATAAACAGAAGTAAATTATCGAATTTATATAATAGATTTCTTTTTGTTATTTACTAATTTAAATATGTTTTTGATTGAATTTTATGCATCTCTAATTTTATTGAATGTAAAGAAGAGGAATTAAACACGGAGAAACACCTAAAAGTCCAAATGATATATGATCTGGTTCCAGGTCACTTTTATTTAGTGTGAAAACATAAAATTAAAGTCTTATTAAAGAAGAAATCACTTAAAATAGCATCTTTGTCAAGTTGTTTAAGAAGGTAACGATTTATATTCGTATTTCATTTACATAAATTATTTTATAATTAAGAACTAAGCAATGTGAGAATTAAAATAATGATGAATACTAAACATTCTAGTTATAATTAATAAACAAGATAAATGCATATTAATACTAATATAATGCCAAAGTTTCTTTATATTGAGATAAATTGTAAACAATGCTGGTGATAAAACATAAATAAGTTGATTAAGAATTTGAGAAATATAACTTAGACTAGATATTTAAAGAAATAATAATTATTTTATTTTGTTGATAAAAATGGGTTGATTTTATTAATGTTCGTAGATATTAAAATTTAGTAAATAATATCAAAATAAGTGACTCTAAATGATATACTAAGATAAAATTGATTAGCGAAAGTTTCATCAAATATAATAAGCAAATTTTCATACGTTATAAAAATGTAAATGGATTTAAAATCTATAATTCCTTAAAGCCAGATAAATGTTGAGGTAGATTAATAACTGCGTTGGGTAGCAATCCCTTTTTAAAAAAATGTTAGTATAAATTGAACTTATCTAACATCACTGTCATTGTGATTCTTCACATTTCTTAAATTTAATATTGAGTTAGGATCACTCTCTTCCTCTTTCCCATGCTTCTACTATTGGTTTCCATCTTGTCTTTAGCGTAATGGGTGTCCTGGTTCTCTCATTATTCTCAATTCATACTCAAGTTTTTGTCTAATTGTCATTGAACATATTGGCTTCTAGATCTGAAAGATTTTGATTAAGATCACAAAATCTGAAAGCAAACTCATTGTATTATTGCTCTCATTCAAGTAGCAAGTTATCTCTCAAAATAATATCATGGCCCTAATCTATATTAGATTCATGCCGTGACATTTTGAGTTCAGGTATTTGTCGTAGTTTGACATAATATTTCATTCTACTTTTCGATAATGGAAAATTGATCTTCTTCTTTTATTGCCATTCTTGGCTTGCTTATCTCTAACATACTAATTCAAATCTCATTGTCAAATTTTATGTAATATATTTGTATGGTAATCGAATACTTTGCTAAAAAGTAGAATATAAGTTCTCCTACTATTACAAATGTAGGAAATTTTGCTATGATAAATGACAAAACTAAGCAATTATTTTGGTCTATTATTTGATTTTTCACAAGTTAAATGATTTATGAAGCTCATTCAAAACCCCAAAACCCTTTCAGTAGTTTGATTGAGTTTTTGATTGATAAAAGTAGACTATTAGTGCATACTTTATTAGGGTTTTAATAGGGTTTATGTAGGGTTTAATGTTTAAATATTAGTAATTTAAGTGAGATATAACAAGCGAGTTTTTAAAATATTTCACACAAACATAAGCTTAGAGTCATGTGGCAGTTCTCTGAATTTTATCTTTCTAGTTGATGTTTGATTGTTTGTTAATTCTCATAGCTTGGCTTGATAATAGTTGAGTATGCAAGTTCTCTGAGACCTCCATTTATTATATTTTTATCGAGATATTGTTTGACTCTCTGCTTAGAATCTCTCTCACCTCTTCAGCTAAAAAAATCGTTTCATGGCATGTCGCTCTCTATTATTATTATTACTGCTAGAGCCCAGATATCCCATTAAGTATCTCAATCTCTCCAATCCTCTCTCTCTGGGAAATATCCAGGAGTGCCGTACACATTTCCTTATGCAGAGGCTTGCACTCTTTGAGCTCTGTTGAAGTCAATAATATAAACTCTAAGAGGCTGAAAGTTCATCATGATGTTCTCTGGCTTTAAGTCTCTATGAACATAACCTAGCTTGTGAAGCTCTTCAATCCCCTCAACTATCTGCTATACTATCTAGCTAATTTATCTCTGACATCTATTGTCAGATAAGAATTCTCTGTAAGTCATTTCAAGTAAAGGAAGCCTGAAGGCTACATGATCTTTACCAAGTAAAATAGCATCAAGCTAGATGATATGCCTGCACTCATTTAACTTTGCCTTTTAAAGAGCATAATACTCATTAGCAAATTCCATTTGGAACTTGTCATCAGCAAGGAAGTAATTGAAAGGATATATCTTGTAAGCATATTAGTCATCAGTAATGACTCTCTTCTCTATTTTATCTTCAAGAGTGAGGTAGCTTTCTAGGCAAGAATCTAAGTCAATAATTTTTAATATGGGAATCTTCATTGCCTCTATTTTAACCATGATTTTATTGATCTCAAAGACTGGAAAGTTCTTGACTGCTTTCTTCATTTTTACTTACTTCTAGACTTCAACTCTAAGAGACTCCACTGGATTTCTTGATCTTCTCTTTTAGAGGAATCTATTCCTGTAGGTTCATGAATAAAGACAAAACTTTAATTGTGCTTTTTCTTTAAGTGCACTTTGAGGTCTCTACTATGAGAATATGGCTTCTCACAGAACTCGCAGACATAATTCCCATTTTTCTTTTAATGCTTGAGATAAAACATTGGCATATCGTTGTGTATATCTCTCAAGTGTCTCTTACAAGTTGACTTGTAAGGGAAAACTTTATTGCATTCTTTACATTAATAGTCAATTTGGCTTGTATTTATTATAGCTCTATGGCGGATTTTTTAACATACTCCTCAATTTGCATAGCTTCTTTGATAACCTCCTACTTAACTTATATTTAAATCGGTCAAAGTTGTCATAAGTAGGCTCCCACTAAGAACAAGCGTCTCTGGTCTCTACTTTTCTTGGTTGCTGGAATGATTACTTTTATTGGCTTGATCCAAGTAATGCCGGGTTAGAGCTCATTTTAGTTTCTGATATATTTTATTATAATAATGATAAAATCTACCGAGATAAACTATTATAGTAGAGTATAAGACACTCTGGTAGTTTCTTTGCTGTGAGGTAAGAAAATGAACTATCCATAAAAGACTGTAAGTTGACATATTTAATGAGAATTTTATACATTTTAGTAAATAAAAATACTCCTAATGAAGTTTTGTTTCTCTAGGAGGTCCTCCAAATCAAGTTTGAACTTAATTTGGAGGACCTCCTAAAATAATTAAACATTATTAGGAGCAATTTAATGGAGAGAGATAGATAAAAATGGAAATCAATCTGTGAAACTTGGAGCAAGTTTTTCAATGCTTCTCCTCATATTTTTTAAAGGTTGACCTCCAGTAGGTCCTCCCTATTTAGTAGTAAGATTTTAATAAACTTATAATGGATATCCATAATTTTAAATTTCATTAACATTTCTAGAAAGAGGAAGCAAGATGGAGTCTATGAATAATGCAATGAAGAGAGTTTAATCTCAAGATTTAATAAGAAAATTTAGAAGTAAAGAGGACCTTTATAGATATTTGGTATAGCAAGGTAAATTCTTAAGTAAGATTAATAAATCCATTATAGTTGGATTGTTTTTGCCGACTTAGGAGGGAACTAAAATCTCATTCTTAAAAGCCTTACTGAGTGAAGAGAAAAAAGCTTTTAAGTCTAATGAAATTAGGATGATAGAGATACCTAACTACCCTGAAATATCAGTGACAAACCTATATGACGATGCTATGAGTGATCCGGACGTAGCTCTCTACCTTCCATCAAAGCTACAGCTCTCTTATAAGTTGCCAGAGAGAAACTTCTTCTTTGGTGTTCTTGGAATTCTGAAACCTGAGTACTTAAAAGAAGTAATTAAAGAAGCTCACAAGAAACGATACAGCATCTCTCCTGAAGAAAAAGAGAAGCAAGGTATTAAGATAAGTGATACCTGGCTCTAGGAACTTCAAAAGCATCCTTTCATCTCAAGTAAGCTTAGTCTTCTAACTTTATAGAAAAACCTGGTACTGCTATATACTTGATGAAAGAGCGCAGCAAACTAAACAGAGAGAGAAAGCCTAAAGCAAAGCATGAATTGAGTAAGAGACTCTTCAAAGATTTCTAAAAGCCAGACGAGATGAAAATAGATGCAGGGACTTGCACTAAGAGAAGAAACATGGGCTCAAGCAAGCCTTAAGAGGAAGAAAAGAAGGAGAAGCCAAATCCCTTTACGGGCAAATTTAATATGTGAACTTATTCATTCGTTTAAATCTAATACTTATTTATAAACACAAAATCTCTCTTCTCTTGCGCATACTTTAGCTTTCTCATCGCTTACTCTCTTAGCAGCACTCTTAATAAAATCGACTGTATCTATCTTTAAATCATGCATCAGATGGTAGAGCAGCAATTTCTTATAATGACCTTTCAATAACCCTCAATATAATTCAATTCCATTGAACTAAGGGCTGTAAGGAACATTAAATACAGGTAGTATATTTAGCCTTTCATATTCCTTCCTTGAGTCTTTAGTTTTATGAACTGACAAGTCATCAACAAATAGAATAATCTCTTAGTCAGCGTACTTATCTCTGAGTTATTGCAAGAACTTAATATATTATTCAGTCTTTATAGAACGAGGGTGAATAACATAAGTCTTGAGGCCGCTATCTTCACTTATTCTACCAAGAATAGCATGAGTTTACACCTTAACCTTTTAGTCATAAACTTCTCTATTACTATACCCCTTGTAGCAAGACCTTGATATAAAGGTATTAAAGATGAATACAGTTTCATCAGCATGTATGAACTTTATATTATCCTCTTAAGACCTCTGCATTTAATCGAATATATAATTTAAATTAGTCTAATAAAATGGAACATTAAAGTCAATCACTCTCTTAATAAGATTGACTGTCTTGTAAGATATTCCGTTCTTTTTATATATGTTCACTATAGATTAAGCAGAGATGTAAAGCTAAGGAAATTGGCGATGAAACATTACAACCTTCCAGACTAGAGAGATATGAGGCCATTATTTAAGAGTTTTATCATTAATAAGATATTCAATATGATGCTGCTAAAATTTTAAGGTCTCTTAGACTTAGATTTAAGTTGCTATATCTTTAAATTCAACACTAATAGATAGTGAGACCTCACAGTTGCAGGAAATTAATGGAGTAGTCGTGTAATTTAGAAAAGGTTTGAGTTGATTACTATAATCATCGCACCTTAAAAAATAAATCTGTATAATCAATGTCAAAACTGACCCCAAACCTCGCATATATTCACTTAAATTACTAATATTTAAACATAAAACCCCATTATAAACCCTATTAAAACCCTAATAAATTTTGCACTAATAGTCTACATTTATCAATCAAAAACTCAATCAAACTACTGAAAGAGTTTTGGAGTTTTGAATCAAGCAAGCAAGTAAGCATGCAAGCAATAAATAAAGGAAGCATGCAATCAAGTAGCAAGCGAAAAAGTATGCAAGTAAGGAGTAAGCAAGTAAGCATAAAACCCCATAGATTAATTAAGACATGAGAATTGGAGTTAAGAACAATTAAATTAAAAATTAATAACTATTGGCTAATATTTATTAAAATTAGGCTAAAATCAATTTTACACACCCTAATTAGATCATTTTATAAGGACAATTAATCGAGCCAATAGTTTTAATAATTAGTCAAATTATACTCCAATTATAATTAATTCTTAATTTAATTGTTCTTTACTCCAATTCTCATGTCTTAATTGATCTATGGCGATTTACAAGGAACAAGAAAAGAGAAAGAAAGCCTGCATGCAAGCAAGCAAAGAGCAAATAAGCAAGCAAGGAGCAATAAAGCAAGATAGAAAGGAGCAAGCAAACAAGGAAGATATAATACTATAACTCTTTTATTATGAATTTTAGATTAAACTATTTATGTTAAATCATTTCTCATCAGCATGTATAATTTAATTGTTTTCTTATAAGCTTTCTGCACTTTATTATGAAATATAATTTAAGATCTTTTATTAATATGGTTGAGTGTAATCAAAAACCCAAAATCCCTTAGTGAGGATTATAAGTGCTTTAATTTGTAGGTATGGTTGAGGTCTTATTGGAGTAGTAGAGAAATTAGGTCAAATTGCAAAATGATAAATAAAAATTACCGAAATTTAGGTCTATTAATGATGATAAGTATTTATATTTATTACTTAAGCTAAGGTATGAAACGAGTATTAATATTGTCTATGTTAAACCAGTAATGAATTATACAGCCATAGCATGACTCCTACACAAGAGCGCCTCAACTGTTAGGTATCACTGCACATTAGCGGTTTAGCATTTTAATTCTGGTCCTTGAAAGCATCCAGTAAGAAAATAAAAGTTCTCACAGCACATTAATGACTACCTCTGCAACTCGAAGACTTTAAAGTATTGAGCACACTTTCCTGTTGACTTGATAGAAGTGAAGATTGATCAAAAGATGCCTGACATGCGTATCTCTCCTTAGACTATAGCCAATATTTATAGAAGAAATGGCAAGACTGTAAACAGAGTGAAGAGAGTGACTGATTTTACAGTGCAATTTTATAGTAATAATTTAAACTTTATATATGATATAATGCAGAGAGATATTGCTAATAACATCAAGTTCATACACGCTGATGAAGTAGTTTTCTCATTCAACACTTTCATTAATAAGTCCTGGTATAAAAAGCTTGATAATATAGAAGTATATTATTAAAAAATAAAGGTTGCCACTCACTATTTTTTAGCTAGTATTAGTAAAGATTCAGGTCTAGAAGCTTATGTCATTCATCCTCGCTCTATTAAGCGAGAGCAGTATATCGAGTTTTTTCATAAGCTCAGAGAGAAGTATAGCAACTAAGATATCATCTTGTTTGTTGATAACTTATCAGTTCATGAGACTAAGGAGTCTAAGAATGCTTATAAAAAGTTAAACATAACTCCAGTATACAACGCTCCTTATAGCCCATAATTTAATGGTTTTGAATTTTACTGGAGTTAAATCAAGACTTACTACAAGAAGCTACTGCTGTATCATCTAATACATGATTTACCAATTGATACAGTAGACTTAATACAAAATAGTTGCAGGAGAGTGAACAAAGATAAGACTGCGATATGTGTAAGGAAGGGGAGAATGAATATTTATTATTATTGAAATACATTTGAAATGGAAAATTAAGAGGAATACAATATAACTTTTAAAATAATTAATTATAACTGCCTCTAATTTGAGATACTCCTAATTCAAATTTGATTTAAAATAATTATGACTAAAATTAATTAATTAAATAATTATATATAATTTTGCATATTCAAAACCCCAAAACCCCTTAATGAGGTTTATAAGTGCTTTGATTTGTAAGGAATTTGTTAGGGGTTGGGGATATTAAATAAATGCGAGACCAAAATAAAAAGCTCATTGGAGTCTATTTATGATTAAGAGTGTATAGATTTAGTGTTTAAACAACGATATATATGTGGTGTGTATAGTGAATAAGTCTGACCAAAACCGAACTTTAAGTCTATAGCACTTCGCTTAAAGCGTAGTCCATCAACTGTTCGCTCTCACTGCCTTATTGCAGTTTAACTAAACCAATAATAGCTGAATTCTAAGCCTTAGATGAAGTCAAAGCTTCAATAGAAGCATATTGACTATCTTATTAATGAAAAAACTTTGAAGTATTGGGCTCATTTCTTTCTTGACAGCCGTGCTACTATGTTTCATCGTCAGTTCCTTGAGTTGTAGATCACTGCTTAGTCTATAGCAAACATTTATAAACGTAATGGTATCTCTTACAAAGGTGTAAATCGTATCAAGAGAGTAATTGATTTTACTCTGTCATTTTGCAACAACAACTTAAATTATATTTATAATTAAATGCAGAGAGCCTAATAGAATAATATTAAGTTTATTCATGCTGACGAGGCTGTGTTTACCTTCAACACTTTCATCTAGAAGTCTTGGTATAAGAGGCATAGTAATATATAAGTATATGACTAGAAAGTCAAGGTATAAACAATGACAATTCTTGGAGGAATTAGTGAGGATACTGGTTTAGAAACTTATGCTATATATCCTCGATCTATTAAGACAGAGCAGTGTATAAAGTTCTTAGAGCAGCTGAGAGAGAAGAACCCTGAATAAGAGATTATAATGTTTGTTAATAATCTTATTGTCCATAAGACTAAAGAAACAAGGAAGAGTTATAAAAAACTTAGAATAACGCCAGTGTTCAACGTACCTTACAGTCCATAGTTTAATGGAATTGAGTTCTACTGGGGTATATTTAAAGTTCATTACAAAAAACTGCTGCTATACCACTTGATGCATGACCTACCTATCGATACAGTCGATTTTATAAAAAGTTCAGCTAAGAGAGTAGATAATTTGTTGGCATAAAAGTGTGCTAAAGAAGGGAGAGTGAATGTATATAAATAAGTTTTGTAGTTAAGTTAATGAATATATAAGTCACATTTAAAATTCTTTAAAGGGAGCTTGCTTTTCTTTCTTTTCTTCTACTTCTTGCTTCCTTCCTTCCTCCTAAGTTTCTTCTCTTGCTGCCAGCTCCAGTATCTATTTTCTTTGACTCCGGAGGCTAAAAATTTGAATAAAGTCTCTTGCTAACTTCATACTTTGTCTGCGACTTTCGCTCTCTGTGAAGCTTGCTCTATTCCTTCATCAAGAAGATGCCAGTACCAGATTATTCTAAATAGTTAAGCTACAAATCTTACTTGAAATATAAGGTTGCTTCTGCAGTTCTGATAGCCAGCTCTCATTTATCTTGATCCCTTGTTTGTCCTTATCTTCTGAAGAGATGCTGTACCTTTTCTTATGGGATTCTTGAATAATTTCTTTCAAGTAATGACCTTTAATTGTTGCAAGTATGCCAAAGAAAAAGTTTCTTTCAGGTAGTTATTTTAACGACTACTTCATAGTAGGCATGTACAGCGAAACCTGTGGGTCATTTATAGCATCATCATATAAGTTAGACAATGAAATTTCTAGATAGTTTGGAATCTCTGCAAACTTTACATCCTAAGTTTTCAATGCTTTCTTCTCTTCGCAGAGTATCGCTCTTAGAAATGAAATTTTTGTACCCTCCATCGTAGGAAGGAACAACCAAACTATATAATCAAGATTAGTTGCTATAAGTTCATTACCTTGCTGCACCAGGTAACGATACAACTCCTCTTAGCTTCTAAATCTCTGAATCAATTCTTGTGCTAGCACTCTTTTCATTGCATGATTCATTGACTCCTTCTTGTTTACAGATCTAAGAAATGATGTTCAAATTTTAGTTTATTGATTTCAATTATATACCTCTGTAAAACTTACTATTTAATATGGGTATCCTATAGGAGGTCAACCTCTAAGAAGGATATGGAGAAGGTTTTGAGAACTGGTTTTGAACTTGAGAGATTGATATCAATTTCTTCTGTTGTAGTTCCATATTTTTGAATTTAAATTGGTACTTACTTAATTAGGAGCAGCTCCAAAAATGCTAGTTCATGCTTAGGAGCTTTAATTAATGCTAGTACTTAATTAGAGCACCCTAAATTTAATCATAAGATCACAAAATACCTCCTAAAGCAGTACGTACTTAATTAGGTGCTCCACCTATATCGGTACATACTTTAATCAACTTATTATTGAAATTAAAAATGATTACTTTTCCTCCCCTTATTTAGTGCTGGATCGTCTCTTAACACTCATATTTCTTTGCTAATACTCTAAGAACTTCCCTTGAAATTTGTAGGCTTGCAAATTTCTCATATAAACTCTCAGTTTAGAGGTAGTTTTATACTTTTAAATTCAAATTTAAATATGAGCGCTAAAATTTTAAGATAATCATCAGCACTTCCATCAAACTAAATGAGACTTACCTTTGGTAGCAATAAAAAGTGGGATAGCTGTGAGATAAACTCTCATAAAGAACTACCAGAGCTATCACTATAGGTCTCTGTTATTAAAATAGAAATTAATAATAGAAAATAAATGGCAAACAAGTGTTTAGGAGACAAAGAGGAGGAGAAAGGTATTAATGAAATTCCTATACAAACTGAAGAAATAGAAGTATACTTTTGTGAGCTGTGTGAGAGAGATTTTGCTCATAAATCAAGCTGGTATAGACATATGAAGGAGCATAGAGAAGCCAAGCATACTTTATACTTAAAGCATGACAAAATCGATGGGAAGTATGATTGCTTTGAGTGCCATAAGTAGTACTCTCATACAAGAGACTTGAAGAAACATCTTTTAAAAGCTCACAAAAAAGACATAGAAATTGAAAAGCATGAAGTTGAGTTGAAGCTTCTCAACAAAAGAAAATCGAGGGAATATTCTAAAGCGGTAGTGCCTGAATAAGCTAGTGAGTTAGAGTACGTAAAGAAGGCACGTAACCAACTAACCTCTGAAATCACAAAAATCATGATCAAAATTCAATACAAGAAAATACCAGTTCTTGCGTAGATAGATTTAGATACTTCTCTTTAAAGTTATCTTATTCTAGAGGACTCCTTTGATAAGAAAGTTATCAATGATCATCAATACGCATACAAGGTGTATCCCTTCAATTATTTCCTTAGTGATGATGAATATTAAATGGAGTTTACTAATGATTATTATGTACTCACTCAATCAGGCTATTATTAAAGAGTGCAAATACTTTTAAAGTTAGATGCTGTTCTTCTAGCCAAAGATCATGTAGCTTTCAGACTACCACTCTTTGAAATGAAACTTAGAGATTTCATAACTGATCAAAGAAATCATAGATAGCTTGCATTAATATCAACCTAAGCTATACAAGGTATCAAAGAGTTTCATAGGTTAGGCTTTGTTCACATCATTAGAGCAGATAGAGTTGTGGTTAAGTTAGATAATCTTCAGGCCTCTCTCTCCCACATAATCCAAAAGTGCATTTTGAGTGATTAAATTAAATACATTTACTTAATATTTAACATTAAAACCAATTAATATCACCAACCCCTAAAAAGTTCCCTACAAATCAAAGCACTTATAAACCTCATTAAGGGATTTTGGGGTTTTGATTGTGCACTGCGCAAAAATATAATTATAAAAAGTAAAGGGCAGGTTGTGTGCAAATATACATATTAATGAATTAGACTAATTTATAATTTAAAATTTCAAGCAACTAAGTATTAGATTAGAGGGCACTTTTTATTTTTATAAGTTAAGATCCACGATAGTATTCCTAAATGTCAAGGTCAAGGTCAAGCAAATAATACAACCACAGATACGACTTCTTCCTGTTGGTCCCCGGATCTGACACACAAAGCATGGCAGGGAAGATTCACGAAAAACTGCAATCAAACTAACCAGTAATAACCTAAGCCAATGCCTATAGTTACGAAATGACAAAGGTTATGCTGCAGATATGAAATATAGGAAGGCTAGTGTAGTCTTCAAGGACTGCAGTACGATCATTACAACCAATGAGCTTCCCTGGAACAGAATGTCGGTATAAAAAAAGATTGCTTCGAGAGGAGATGCTTGATCGTGTCACCGCAGGTAGAAGGCAAAGCCGGCAAGCTGAAGTTCCCCTTCAACGCAGTAGAGCTTACAGACTATTTGTTCACAAGATCAGAGAAGGAGAGCATTTGGAGTGAAGACACCAATAAGGAAGCCGGTTAAGAAGAAATCTCTAACAGAACTACCTTGAGAGATACAGATGCAAAGGATGACGAATAAATATGACATTTATATTTAAATTTATTAGTCTAATTAATTAATATATACATTTGCAAAAAACCTGCCCTATACTTTATATTATTATTATATTTTTGCACACTTTGCACACTCTGCACACTCTGCAAAATTATATATAATTATTTAATTAATTAATTTTAGTCATAATTATTTTTAAATCAAATTTGAATTATGGGTATATCTAATTAGAGGCAGTTATAATTAATATTTTAAAAAGTTATATTGCATTCCTCTTAATTTTCCATTTCTAATGTATTTCAATAATAATAAGTTTTAGACTTAAATGAATGAAATAGTTAACATATTAAATTGACCCAGAAAGGGATTAGGCTTCTCCTTCTTCTCCTCTTCTTATGGCTTGCTTGGGCCCATATTTCTTCTCTTTGTGCCAGCTCCTGCATCTATGTTCATTTCATCTGGCTTTTAAACATCTTTATAAAGTCTCTTGCTCACTTCATGAATTTTCTGTGACTTTCTCTCTCTATGAACCTTAGCATGCTCTTTCATAAGATATATACCAGTGCCAGATTTTCCTACAAAGTTATATGTCAAAGATTACTTGAAAGATAAGGATGCTTCTTAAGTTCCTCTAGCCAAGCTGAGCTTATTAGAATGCCTTGCTTCTTCTAAAAATCAGGAGAGATAGAATAACGTTTCTAATGTGCTTCTTCAATTATTTCTCTGAGATACTCCTCTTTTATTTTACCAAGAACTCTAAAGAAAAAATTCCTCTCTGGTAGTTTATTAGAGAATTATTTCTTGGTAGGAAGGTAAACTACCACTTCCTTATCTTAAATGGCATCCTCAGATGATTAGTGACTGAAATCTCTGGGTAGTTGGGTATTTCTATTAGTTTAATCTCTTTATTCTTTTAAGCTTTCTTCTCCTCATTAAGTATTGCTTTTAAGAATGAAATATTGGTACCTTCCATCGTTGGAAGGAATAAACCGACTGTATAATATGTTGATAGCTATCAAGTTTTCTTATCATGTAAAGTTAGGTATCGATAGAGATCTTCCTTACTTCTGAATCTTGATATCATTTCTTGAAGCTGTACTCTTTTCATTTGATCATTGATTGATTCAATCTTTGTTCCTCTTCCTATAAATGAATTTCAAATTATAATTTATAGACTTCTGAATCATATTTTTAAAAATTTAATATTAAATATGGGCATTATACAGGAGGTCAACCTTGTAAGGATGCGTGGAGAAAACTGGCAGAAGCTGTAACAAACTTCAGGGTGCAGCTCCATTTAAATCAATTTAATCCATTAAATTAGTACTAAATTTGTTAAAATTTAATTAGTACTGGTACTAATTCCGTTTCATTTTAATTGGTACCAATTTAATAGTATCAAAACTTAATTAGTGCCTAGTTTTAACTTATGAGGTTTTAATGGAAAAGTTCCAAAATGGTTCAAAACCTAATTGGTACCAGTACCAACCTGAACTTTATCTGAGTTGGTACCAGAATCAAAATTATTAAGAGCAATATTACAAAAATTATAGTTATAAACTAAGAATAAATATGATGTCTAACACCTAAGAATCAACCATTGTTGTTGCAGTGCAAACACCTATACTGAGTCGCTATAACTAGTTAGGTTATGAGAGCTTTATAATAGAAATTTAAATTTAAATTTAAACATAGTGTCTAACTTAAATCGGAAATCAGTTTCTCAAGGAACAGGTTAATCAATTCTCAACTTTGGGTCCTCCAAGAAACCAGAAGTAATTTATATTGAAAAGGAGGCAGAGCTTAAAGCTCTTGAATTTGAAACAGAGGTTTTTATCACAGAAGTATTGAACCAGAAGTAGAGTTCAGAGATAATAGTTTAAACTTTATTTGTTTATGATGAGGAGCAAATTTAACAGCAACCAACCGAAAAGATAAAAACATATTAATGTGAGTACTGCTAGAATCTTTTCCAAACGAACAAAACTTGAAGAGACACCTGAAAGAGGTACACTCTGGTAAAGCCAAGATCTATTTCAAGCATGAAAAGGTAGATGGTATGTATTAGTTCACGACATGCATATAATCATATACTCACTCAGCTTAAGTTAAAAGGCAAATGCAAAAGCATCACCTCAGCGAGTTCATGATTGAAGATTAAGAAACTAAAATACTAGTACCAGCTAAAAGAAAATCTAAAACTCTTGAATAATAGAGAGAGCAGCAGGAGAAAGAAATAGGTAGAAGCAATTTGAATCGATGAACCAACCGGTAGGCAATACAATCTCAGCATGTTTCTAAGCGAAAGCTATTAATATACCAGCATTAAATTCACTTGATCTCTGCACTTGTATTGACAACTTGAGTATAACGTGGATGCAAAAGCAAAGCTTATAGTAGTTGATGAGTATGCATATAAGGCGTATCCCTTCAGTTATCTTCTTAAGAAATAACAGTATTAGAACGAGTTTTCTAATGAATGCATGATTCTTAGAGAGACCTAAAGAAAAGATTGCAAGAATTTGATTAAGTTAGATGGTGTCATATTAAGCTATGGTCTTATCGTACTTAGACTCAAGAAATTTGAAATGACTCTGAGAGACTATCTCTATCATAATCAATACCCGATTATTTAAACGATATACTTTCAGATATGATAAAGGGTATCAAGGAGTTGCATGACCTTGGGTATGTTCATAGACATTTGAAGCCTAAAAATTTAAAGCTGAGTCTCTAAACTTTAGAATTAGTTGTATTCAATTTCAATTGAGCTTTAAGATAAGAAATTGTTTCTTGAACTTAGGTACTTGGGACTCCTAATGGGATTTTTTGGCAGTAGCTGCAATAATAATAGAAAGAGATATGTAAAGTATGTCTTACTTTTGTACTAAACATGAAAAGTAATCAATGAGTTTGGCTTAGAAACACATAAAGTAAGAAGATGACTTCAAAGAAATTAAAAGCATAGTAGAGATGATAATCGTGAGAGATCCAAACTATCCTCAATAAACATTAGATGATATCCTTGACCCATTAGAGAGAGCTTAGTTCAAAAGATGCAATAAAGATAAACAAATAAAATTTGCTTGAATTAATGACACTAATACTCATTAAATATTCATAAAATTCACATAAAACCTGCATTTTTTCTACTAACCCCTATAAGACCCCAACTATACCCTACAAATCAAAGTACTTATAAACCTCACCAAGGGGATTTGGAGTTTTGAATAAAGTGGTTTATGACTAGAAATAAATGTTTAAACATTTGCTTTTTTAAGATATTAGAGATGGTTTTGAAACATATGTTATTTATCTAAGCTTAATTAAGACAGTTCATTATATTTAGTACTTAAATCTTTTGAGAAGAGAAGTTTCATTACTTAGACATTTTCCTATTTATAGATTATTTTACTGTTCATAAAAAAAGTAACAATGAATAGGAATGTACAACTTACAATAACAAAAGTTGTCAACCTACTTTTAAATCCATAGTTTAATGGGTTAGAATTTAACTGGGTTATATTGAAAGTATATTAAAAGAAACTACTGCTTTTAAATGTGATGTATGGCGAAGAGAGTATATAATTATTTGGTCTTAAAAAGTGTGCTAAAGATGGGAGAATGATTGTATATAAATAAGTATAAGAGTTAATTTAATTAATATATAAGTTACATTTATAACTCTTTTGTTGGAGCTGGTTTCTTTCCTTTTCTTTTATACTTGTAGCCTCTCTTCTTCTAATTTCTTCCCTTGCTGCTAGCTCTAGGATCAATGTTCATAGGCTCTGGCGGCTTAATATTTGATAAAGTATGTTGAATACTTGATAATTTAACTGTGACTTTCGCTCTCTTTAAAGTTTGCTCTATTATTTCATCACAAAAATGCCAGTTACATATCTTTTTAAAGAGTTAATTTTCAATTTTACTTGAAATATAAGGGTTCTTTTGCAGCTTTTACAGCCAACTCCCACATATTTTGATGTCTAGTTTTTTATGTTGTCTTCTGGAGAAATGCCAACCTTTATTTACAAATATTTTCATTCAAGTAATCACTTTTGATTGTTGCCAGAATACAAAAGAAATAATTTTAGGAGGTTTATATGACAACAGCTTTTTTGTAGGCAGTTAATGCTAAACATCTGGGTTATTTATTGCATCGTCATATAAATAAGTGACAGAGATTTTTGTATAGTTTGAAATCTTAGAAAATTTAGCATCTAAATTTTCTATGATATAAGGATAAAATGGCATGAATTAATTTTATCGCAAAGTGTTTGAATTAAAATTTTGCAAGCATTCTCTGACAAGTTTAATGAAAGCATGCTAAATACTCTGCGCAAGTAGCAAATAAATCTCTTTGAAAATGAATAATTTGATATATTTCTAATCAAAATGAACTTGAAAAATTTAAAAATTAAATAACAGTATAAGTTGGCTTTACTAACGAAGTTTTTAAACTCAAATATTGAGAACAACTTAAAATTTACGACTTCTATATAAGAATTATCATGATTTGCAAAACTTTAAGCAATATGATCATAATTTATAATTAGAAAACTTTAATTTATTAATTATTCTAATAACAATAATACTATACTTATTATCTCAATCAAAAATGGAAATCTCTCTAATTATGTTTACTCTTCATCGTCATCATCTTCACCCTGATAGTCCAGCTGCGCCTGTTGTCTTACCAGGCAGGATTACAAGAAAAAAAATTAAACATATTCATTTTTTAATTTAAATTTAATGTGAATGTTCAGTCTCCACCTGCGTCTGATCTTTAAGAATACTTATTACTATATAAAGTTTGAATATTAGTTAATAAATTTCTTATTATAAATTATTTAAATAAATAATTCCTTTTACAGTACCATTCTAAATGTGAAAATTATGAGTGGAAAATGTGAATTAATAACAATATCTAAAATAATTATATCTCTCATCAGGAGTAAGTAATTATTTCAAATAAAATCAAAATATCCAACAGAAGTTATTAACTACTTGACTTATATAATTAAAGATTTATGAATATAATTCTATTTTCAACTAATTCAGAATAATTTTAATACAAGTGACTAAAAGTTTTCTATTTCATTAGGGATTAACGGTGCAGCTATTATTATAAACGTTTAAAATATAATATTATAAGAATGCATTCTACTTTTGGTACTTTCCAAAACAAAGAGAGTGATTATATTGATAAAATACAAAAGATTAGGAATAAATAAAAACGAAGAAATACACCACTGGCATAAAAATGAAAAATATTGATATTTATAAATTAATATCAGAGAAAAGTTTATTAGTAGCATGAAAAATTGCATGCTTTTACATTAATTTTACTAACTGCCTTTTATTTATTTATGATTATTTTATATTTTTCCTTAATGGATTCATTTGAGCAAACAAGATATTTTCGAATAAGTATCTCTGTCTTGATATAAAATATTTAGTATGTCTTTAATTACAGTCGTTCCACTCCATCTTCATCTAAAAATTATCATTTTTGTTAATTTTTGAATTGTTTACTTTCAAATAAAAATCTTAACTTATTTATGCTTCAGCTTATATGAAAAAACGACCGTAATTAAGTGAGAGAGTATCAATTATGTAGAAAATGTTGCATTAATCTAATAATATAAGTGGCTTACTTGTTTTTATATAATGGATCCTTCTCAAGAATTTTTCACCGTATTTTTTTTAGGTATTTTTAATTATATTTAGTTATAATAATTCTTAATTTTGAATAATTCATGCATAATAATAAATGTATAATTATATAATTGAAGATGATCTAAATTTTAGCTTGTTATATATAAATTAATTAAAAACAACTGAAAGTGAAGGGATAGCCCATACCGCTACAAAAGAAATAATTATTATTGAGGTATTTTTCAAAATAATTTATATTTAAATATATAACTACCACCTTTACATTTGAAGAAATGTATTTAAACTTACCGAAGTTTAAATCATAATCAGTTAAATTTGTAACAAATATTTTAAAATAAAATAAATCTAAAAATAAGAATAATGGCAGTTATTTTGGAGTATTTAATTTTATTTAAAACAATCTCAAAATTTTTAAATTATATTATTCATATCACTATTTGGTTGAATTGGTGTTCCCTCTCGCTCATATTTTAAATTTTACTTATATTAATTTATATTTAAACTTTATTTATTATTAACATCATGAATTAGTAAAAATTATCATAAGAATTTATTCTAATAACTGTTAATTTTGTATAAGGCTTCAAATTGTGCATTTGAATACATTTATATATTAAGTATCACAGCAAATTGCATAAAAAATGCATTAAATCATAAAAAAACCATGAAATACTTATCTGATATACTAACATTTGGAAACATAATACTTCATATATCTTAATCAAATAGGAAATGAAGGAGTGTTAACAAGAAAATTCACAAGAAAAACTTAACTTCTATGCAACATTTTTTCACTTACAGTTTAATCACCCTTCCATCATAATGACTAGTAGTAGTGAGAAATCAATCAAATTAGCTAGAAATATAAACAAACATAAGTCTCTAATTTTGATTTTTATATGCAATAAAGGGAAATTACTCTAAAACTGCTGCTTGTATTTATGTTATCCGCTTCAATTAATCCAATATGGATTTACTGAGAATGTTTATTTCTTAATAATTTTCACATATTCAAAGCTTTTGGTGAGCTTTAACAAATTTTTTGATAAATCCAATAAATAGAGTCATCAAGGATTATTTACATATCTACCTAAATATTTAATTAACTTATTAATATAAAAATATTTTGCATTATCATGTTTTTAAAGTTGAATCAATGGTAGATACTTGTTATTTGAAATTTTAATGCTAAACTAGTCATTGTCTTACTAATAATCAGTGCAATAAAATTTAGTACGGGTAATTGTTTTAATTTATACAGCACACTGTAAACAAATTATAACACTTACAGTAACTAAAATGCGAAGTTATTTTCACTCCTTAGCTAGGTCTTTAAATTTTATAATTTAAGTTTCTAATTGTAAACGCAATTATTGCTCAAAATATATTCTTACTACTAATTATAGAGTTGGCTGTGGTACAAATTTGTATCTGTTAGTTTTAGTAACTATTAATGTTATGAATGTATGTTAAGGGGAATCTCAGTGTCAAGCACATTGGGGGGAAAAGAAGTTTTATTGAATCAACTGAGCGTAAAGAATCGCCGAACTGCTTAATCTAACCACTAAAAATACAATTCTTTTTTTCAGTATATTATTATCTCAGAATATCTCTCATCAAATTTAAAGCCAATATGGTGAAAATTTCTATCTTATTAGGATCTTAAAAAGCAATTTAATTTGTCAGATATAGAGTCAATCTATTAAATTCTTGTTATAGTTTTTAATAGCAAAGATTTACAAGATTTTTGTGCTTTTTTAAGTTAGCCCATTTTTAATATTTCTTATAATATTATAGTTAAAACTTAGATTTGTTTATTTAGCAGCTTAATAATTTAAAATACCTAAAGATTTTAAATAAAAGAATAATTTGAATAGGAAGGTGATAAAAGTATAATTTAAATTTGAATAATTTAGAAATTATTATAAATATTTAGTAGCTTTTCTATTATTACACTAAGTACTTATATATATATATATATATATGCTTCTATCATAAAACAGAAAGCTCCCAAATCTCAAAGGTTGGTATTTAAACAAATTAATTAAATTAATTATTCTTAAATTTTATTCCTAAGCGCATCTTCAGTAATACTCTATGCAAGACCCCAGCTCATTCCCTAATGAAGACCATTAGCAATACTTGACTTCATCGTCGGTGCAGCTGTCGCCCTCCGTGTTGCCTCAGAGATGGAGAATGACCAGTAGTAGGAGCTATCGTTGAGCTGGCAGTGCTGGCCCCCAAGTTGATATGCTTTTTGTAGAACATCTGCCCTGAAGACCATTCTGCAAAGAGCATCTTAAGCTTAATGTTGACCTTCTACAACCTTACACCATCTACTACCACTGGGACCGCATCAAGCTGACTGTGGAGTGTCACCTGGCCTGGAAGAGTCTGACATTCGCGTTAAGGACGCCTAGCAAGAAGGGAGAGTAGCCCATTAAAGACTTTAAGATTAAGGATGGAGTCTAATACTAATCACTCACTACATAGGACGCGCCCAAGGTAATAAGTGGGAGCCCTATCTAGTACATACATGGTCAACAACCAGCGACAGCTATAAACGATTGGTCGACACCTGTTCATGTCATCACAGTAAGATTTAACCCAGACTGGTCACTCACACTCAGAGGTGCCCTTTAACAAATGTTCCGATCCGTTCGAAAGCTGCTGACTGAATGAAAAATCCTTGGTGTGCCTAACGGCTAGCTATAAGCATGCTATCGATTTCCTCTAAACAGAAAGGGATCAGCCAAGGGCACCCAGCGCACACATGGGGAAGAGGACTGGCCACTAGAGGAAGTGGAGAAGCCTGGGGTGATCTGCAGGCATATTGTCTAGCAGATCATCATCATCCTCCCAACCCTGACAAGGTAATGGGTCTTAGAGCGCTCGCTTAATGCCATAGGATGGTCCCTCCAAAAAATAAATCTCAATTTATCTCGCCCCTCAGCATAGATGACTAAGTCTGAAACCTCATCTCAGTAAATAAAAACATGAAGAATCGAGTGGTGCCCCCCAATCGAAGATCTTCCCGTGACTTCCCCTGCAATACTGGTTTGACAAAAATGCCGTGATGCCTAATGTTGAGACCAGCCTCCTGCTGATGAATAAGTCAAGGGGGAGAGGAGAAACTCGTGAATGGGATATTATTGAGGAGAGAGCCAGAGAGACGCGAGATAATTTATAATGACGATGGCAACTACATAAGAAAATGCAGGGCTGGCTTCGGAGGGTGCAGAGGCGGCAAAGATGGCTTCAGAGGATAACATGAAGATGGCAGATGCCTTTGCCTTGGAGGTAGACAACAACAAAAATATTTAGAGGAGTAACAATACGTAGACTATGAAGATGGTGGTTCTTACCTCTCAGAGCCAATCAACAATAAACTTGGTAGAAGAACCATCAAGAAGAAGGACTTGAGCACACATTGGATTGATGAACATACTTATTTGAACTTCATAAGCAAACAATGAATAAGATAAACTTAAAGTTGATCAATCAAGGCAATTTGAAATTAAAGCATGAAATACAATTAAAATTAAATGTCATTTTAGAAATATTCGGGGTTTTTTTTTTATAGTAATCCACTACATATAATAACTTAATCTATCATATTTAATTAAAATTTTTTTTTCATCCCAATATTTACATTATTTAATATTAACTCTTAATAACCTATAATGCCTTTGCTTAAAATGATTAAGAAATCTTATTTTTCTTTATAGATTTCTGCTAGTTATTTTTGATTTTTCTACTTATCAAATAGAATTCATTGGATTTAAGATTTTTTTATTATGATAGTTTACTATCATAATAAAAATACTTAAATTTAGGGTTATTTAGAAAGTATAAATCTAAAGAGATTTATAGGAATATTTATAAAGAAAAACGGGATTCATTTTTTATATGATGACCTAAGTTAAAGATTTATTGTAATCTTTGTCACTTAAGCTATATTGATAATTAAACTGTATTCTTAATTATAAATCCTAAATCATCTTATAATTTTGTATAATTATAGTTAAAATGAATATAAAAAATTTAATTATATTTTATTATGTTTTATCTCTAACATTTGTAAATGTGACGATGAAGCTAAAATATTATTATAATTATTCTTTTAAAATTATTAGCAACAATTTAACCTTCAATTTGATAAAATGAATGTTGCCATTTGTGTATCAATTTCTCATTCATGTTTTATTTCATTCATGAATTCAGTTAATAGAAATGAAATTAATAATTATACCTATTTAAGAGAATCATAAAAAACAAGGTCTGTTAAAGTTTTTGGAGGCAGCTGCTGCACCTAGTCTTGCCCCTTTTGTCAGGCAGCAGCTACCTCAGGAGGTGTCAAGTCCAAATGGATTAGAGGATTATTCTTTTAGGATTTTTAGGGGTGCATTTTGATCTTTCTGAGGCCGTATAATGGACTATTGGTGGCTGGCACCCCCAAAAAGAACACCCTTCCATGCCAAACTGAAATCTCCATTAATCCTTTTGGAAAAGTCCATTTCTATTGCAATAACAAAGCATTAAGGATTCATTTTGAATATTAGGAAGAGAGGGACAAGGACATTTTTTGACTTGGTTCCTAGTGAATACCAGAAGCTCCTTATCAATTTTTTATTTTAGATTTTTTAATTTCAATTATAACTACTGCCTAATAATGCTCGTAGTATTTATCAGAACATTACTTTTCAAGAATCTTTACTCGTACTTGTATTTTAAAAATGTATTAAACTTTTTATAATTTAAATTGAAGTTAAATTTAAATAATTTGAGACCATTGTCTATCTTGTCCTTAGTTTTAATTTAGATTAGGCAATACTTATAATTATATTTTTCCTTGTTATTGAAACATGTAGTTTGCTATATTAATTTAATGGAATAGAAAATGGAATTTCTTGTGTGCAAGAAATCTCTGGTGCTTAAAGAAATTAAGAAATTAAAGCTAATTTTGTTGACTCTTAGCTCAATCCCTTCCAAATTACTCTGATATTAAGTTTTAGGAAATTAAAAATCATTTTCATTATTAATATATTTATAAATAAATTCAAAACAATTATTGCTTCAAATATTTCAAAGCTATTCCTGTAGTTTTCAAAAGATAAAAGTTAATTAATGAATGACTAAGAGGTAGTGGAAAAATAGGTTTTCGGTAATATCATGGCAATAAACAACACAAGCATTACAATGCACACTGGCCATATCTAGGGCTTGTTAAACCATAATGGTTCAGCAATATTTATGCTGATTGGTTTGATCTAGACTAACAAAGATAAAACTTCTGTGTATGTGTGTGTAATTAATAAATTCAATGAAATGTATGTTTTATGAGTCATACTAGGCGTGTAACCTAACATGATGATGTTCTCTATTAATTCTTTAACTCCTAAGGAACAATCAGAGTTGTTAGATTCATTTAAATGAAAATCAGTATCACAAGTTAGAGAGTCAGTTAAAAACATGTTCTTTATATGTTAAAATAAATAGCAGAAATGATGATCAGACATATTAATTTAGTTTGAAACTAGCTTCCAAAAATTCTCACTTGTGGATAAAAACGAAAGCTTTCAGAAAGATGTGTAGCAATTAGAAAAATTATTATGCATAATTATACCTTAATATAATACTTTGGTTATTTAAATCCACTACAAGACACATCCTAATGAAGAAGAGTATGTGAAATATCTAAAGAAAACGAAAGCAGGAAAATAGTTATTTTTACCATTTATTATATGGATTAAGCTAATATCCTAGGAGATTGAATTCGAATTAGGATCTACTGCTAAATGAAATGAGAGGCCTGCTTACACTTCCAAAGTAATAAATATGGTATTGATTACAATATTGGTTTCGCTGAGAAATAAAGAGACTCTGCATACAAATCGATGATATTCTACTTTATTATAGCAGTAAAAAATGCATGAAGTAACATAGACAATAAAATTCTCATTCTAAACAAGAACTTCATCTTAATATTGGAGTCCTTCAATCAACTTGATAACATCTTGGATTAATTTGGAATATAGTCTCGCTGGTAAATTATATTATATTTAAAATTTATTAATTATTAAAACTAAATTATTTCTTATTATTTAATAATTTATAATGTTGGTATAACAATTCCTGAAATAGTTTTCATAAGATTAGAGATGGAGAACATAGAAAAGATTATGATGAATAAGAGGAACCTTAGAAATAAGAGCAAGTAACAAGAAAGACTCCCAAATAATAGCAACTAAAACAGTTGGGTTAGCCCAATGAATTAGAAGATTACTCAATCACGGTATAGCACAAACTGAATTTATAAATGAATTAATAACAAATCAATTGATTTAGGAATTAAAGAAGTATTTGCTTCAGGATTCTAGGACGCTTATCATAGAGCTATTTTTATCAATCCTATTCATTTGCTTTGCTCCTTGTTCTTTCCTTGATACTATTAAGTTTTTGAAAGATGGGTATTCAAAATTAATATCATCTGCAGTTTCTCCATTCCCTAAATCTGTGGCACTTTAACTTACCTTATGCTGATGGTCTTGTTGGTAAATACGATAACACATTAAACTATAATATTAATCTTATTGAATAGAGCAGAATAACAAATAAAGTCTTTTTCACTGATAAACCGACAAAAGTTAACGAAAAAGGCTTAAACATTTGATATCTTTAACAGGCAGCTTAAATTAAACTCAATTAATAGTTTAATATTTGATACTTTTAATTGTTGTTCACTCGGGCATAGTGACATCATCTTATGCTTTTTGGGAGATATTTTTATAATTAACAGATATAAAATATTTAAGTTTAGTTTGTTTAATTGTTGAGACTATTTCATTTAATATTAATTTTATTATATTTGACATCTTATAAGGAATTAAAGTTAAATATTTGAAATAGTTTAAAAGTATAAATAAATATTACTAATCGCTAGTTTAACAAATAGTGGAATAAACTATTAATTTAATTAATAATATTATTATATTAACACATTAAATATCAATTTTTATATAATATATTATAATTCTTCTATATTACAACAATGACTAAGCAGAGAATTATTGAGCTGTAATGATCCCAGCCAACGCAGCTTCTCAAGACGTTATTTCTGCGCTTGGAGCTAAGGTCCACTAGAATGTAGTTTTGGATATTCTAGCAAAGCCTACTACTACCTTGAAAGTAACCAGCAATATATTCCCATTTACTTTAAGAGTGTTGGCAATTGATGTTGGTACTTCGTCCTGTGTTTTGTTCTAAACCGGATGATGTCTAAGTCAATAATATTTAATATCTTTGAAGTGACTAAAAATTAATGATTATCAGTTGTATACTCGCACTTACTGGATGTCTCACTACTTTATTTAAAGTACTAAGCATATATATTAGTTATTTAATTGACAATATTGATACTTCTTATTAGATAAGTTAGATATTGCAATTATTGATGCTTTAGTATTTGATTTTGACATACTATATCATCGCTAATCCTGTGATTATTTACACTTACTATTGGTTGTTTAATAATGACAGTCCTGTCTCTGTTTGTTTATATTCTGTTGAGTGGTAGTTTGTCTAATTTTGGGAGGTAATAAATAACAATTTTAATTATTAAAATAAATAAATTCAAAATTAATATTATTGATTTACAGATTTTTCTTCCATTACTTTTCTTACAACTTTCCCATTATTCATTAAGAGGAAACATATGGCAGTAGAATGAAACACAGGTGCTTGTCTTCTAAATAATCAAGCACATATATTTTAAATATGACATTCCTTCTGTATTATAGTTTACCACTTTTGGATTCTGAGCAAGGTAAAATCATGTTCCTCAACCAAGTCGAACTTTCCTAGCAATGACAACTAAGACATAGTTCCTATTTAGTACTAACCTCCAACTAAACCTAAATCTCCTATTTAGTACTTGCTAATTTTGGATCGATGCGATCTGATTGGTACACTAAATATAACCAAAATAGTACTTATAAAGCCTTCACCTAAACAATAAAATTTAATAAAACAATAAAAGTAAATAGAACAATAAGTAATATTATTATACCAGTTTAATGGAGGTTTGACAAAGCACAAATGTATGTTTACTCTCAATACTCTAATGAAAATGAGAGAAGAGACTATCAACTCTAGACGCATTAATGAAGAAACATATCAAACTTACATTGGACAAGAATTGAGTCCCTTAAGATCTTCTCTCTTTCACCAAGCTTTCATCAACTAGGTATCAAGATAAAAGCCAAGGTGGCTTACTTAAAAATAAAGTCTTAACTAACTCAAGAGGAGCTATATTTCTACTTAAGTTTGACTTTCAGAAAAATGGTATTAGAGCAAGTAAAGCAGAGAGAAGAAAATTTTTGAATATAAATTCCCTAACCTTCCTTTAAATTTACTAACCTCTCTAAAACATCTTTAAACAATTACTATTTCGTGGTAATTTAACACGCCTATTGCAGGAATTCCTACTTTGATGCACAGAGAAGAAAGACTAAATACTAATTATAATGAGGGAAACAAAACCGCTCCTTCTCAGTATGTACCTATTATAGCATACTAGCAGACGCTTAATTATCTCCTCAGAATTAAACAGAAAATATGTTAAAGGTTTCATAAGTATTTGTAGGTTTAGATGGGTTTAACGAGATCATTTGCTGCTAATCTTTCTTGAAAGAAAAATTCTCAACATTTGAAAAATATACCATTTATACTAGCAATCCAATGAGAAATCGACTCAAAGAACCGACGGAGTATGTTTGTATCAAACCATTTCTAGAAAAAATTGCTTTTTAGAGATAAATAACTCACCAGACCATCATAAATGAAGGGAAGAATATTAAATAAGCAAGTGAAAAAGCGTCACATAAAGACTTCTTCAACCAAAGAATGTTCTTATTGTGATTTACTTTATCGTTCAAAGTCGGATAATACAACTGACAGTTTAAATAAACAGAACTATTGTTTATATACTATTGAAATAAAAAAATAATTTATAAATACAAAGCTTTATAGTACAATTCGCAGAGATGTTTCATCTATACTATATGGTTCCTTAGAAACTATAATTACTAAAGATTAAGTGAATTCAAAGTAAATTTATAATTTATTGATAGTTATTTCAATTAAATAACACATTTTAACATATTATTAATATCGATTAAGTATATTTGATATATAATGTATAGTTATCAAAGTGTAAATTCTGAAAGACATAGAAGAACTCAATATCAAATAGCAATATACATTTCAACTAATTAAATATTAATTAAGCTGATTAATAAAACCTTGACAGAAGTAGAAGTATTTTAAGGAATTGATAAATATTTATAACTGAAAAATAATAATAAAATAGTTTATTTTTTGAAATTTTAAACAAATTTACTTTTATTTCTCTTCGATTTAATATATACTATATTTATTTAATTATTACAATTTTCATATTTTACAAGTTAACCAATTCCTGATATTTTATATTTTATCAATATTTGAACCAAATGACCTGATCCTTTTCTTTAATTTTACACATTCGTTGATCCTTCAAACATTGATGTCAGTTAATTATTAATATTATTGTTATTTTACGTTTATTTTCCCATCAACATTTTAGTATGGTAAAGTAGCTAAATAAGTCTTTATGTATACAAAATTATTACATTGAATTTAAGTGTATAAAATATTGCTGGGAGAAAAGTTGTATTCACAGTGGTTAAGAATAGAAGTGGCTATGCTCAATGAGATTTTTAGTTGCTGATGGTTTATTAGTGCTTAATCATATCAATTTTATCAGATACTAATGCTAAACAATTTAAAATTATGATCATGTTAAGAGTATTCGAGTATTGATGGCTAATTTCGAAAAAAAACATTTTCTCTGGCTTTTAGTTTTTCCGGAGGATGCAGAAGACTCCAACAACAAATAAACATAGCAGAGGTAATGATATTAAAAAAGATAAAGATAATGCTGCATAATATACATCATTTTGTTATGAAATGTTATGATAAAGAAGTGAGAAAACAATAATAAATGTTTTGCATTAGGTTTTATTATTATATTAAACTTCTTCAATTAATAAAAATGAAAAAATATAAATTATTAAATTAAAAAGAGAGCGAAATGCCCAATCTCAATATGCACTAGAAAGAACATATTAGAGAGTGCGTCAGAACACATGACTTTGTCAAAATATCTCAATAGATATACACCCTCATCACAGATAGAGATGAATGGGGACAAACCACAATAAGGAAACTCTTATAAGAAGAATTATCTAGAACGATTTAGTTGACTCATCTAAACTTAAGTACCAAATCTCCCTCCTGAGTACTAGGATAGAAAGTTCAGACTACATATCAAGAAATCTACTCGAACTTTTCCACAAGCTCTCATAACCGATGTAAATCAACAACAAACACATTAAGAGACCCACCCACCCAACCGACGACACAAAGAACAGCGACTATTTAAGTAGTCAGAATACACACAGCGGAGGAATAAGTAAACTAACCCGAACCCCCTCCATCCCAACCACTGCCTACTAAATACCCAGTTTAATATCCTTCACCCTCAAACCTAAGAGACTACATGGCTCAAAGAGCTGACCCAGAATACCTCAAAGCAGCCATACAAAGAAAGAAAGACTATGAATTTGACTACTCAAGCGATGGATCCTCTTCAGCATTTCTACCTACTCCAGACCTGTCTGAATCTTCAGGTGAAGAAGAAGAAGTATCAGACTGGCAAGAAGACCACTAACAAGCCATAGTGACTAAATAACAATAGTACACCGACCTATTCCGACCGGTAAATAAAATAGTCGATTAGGAAAAAGCTATTACTACTAAATAATAAACTAATTAGGATCCAATCTTAATTAATAATATTATTATTAATAAGAATCTCTTAATTAATAATAATATTATTAATAAGAATCCTAAAAACATTTAAATGCCAGGAGACATAGTAGCAGAGTCCCAATAGAAACTTGGTACAAATGTTCCAGATTAGAGAATCCGTAGTAGTCCTAAAAATTCACTCAGCTTTTACAGGATTATACAAAATAATCTACCAAATAGCCTCAGCAATGAGCTCGAACATAAAATTTGAATTCAACCAACTTCTAGTCTTATTATAAAAAGTGGACTATGAATACACAAACGAGCAAGCAGTCAAGAAGAAAACAGACTCAACAGCAACCAAAGGATTCAAATCCCTTCTCTCAATCATTCTCAAAAACAATTAAATGAACTCCTAAGCTATACAGGCTTTGCCATAGACTATGACGACTGCATATTCAACTAAGTCTAATACTAATTCAAAGTCTTAACTAAGCAAGCCGGTTTCCTCAGAAAAGACCTAATCTAACTTATCACCACCACCTTCAAATCTTATATATAACTCAATCTATTTTAATTTAAAATATATGAGACCTAACTTATGAGACTACCTTGAACAAAGATGGTGGATGACCAAATTATCATCCAGAAACCTGGAAAGAAACACAATGAAAATGGAAAAGAAAACTAGAAAGGAGGAAGAAAAACCAAAGAAAACCAAAAAGAAGAAACCAAAGAAAAAGAAGAAATTGAGGACAGAAACTTCCAAAAATTGGAGGCAAGAAAGGGCTTGACCCTTAACATACATATAATCGGAGGCCCTTGAGGCCTAGATGTGAGTTAATTATTATTATCATTAATTATTATCATTATTATGAAATAACATTTGAATACTTGATTGATGAATAAACCTCGATATTAAGTAAAGTATTAATTAACGGCGATAATGTCACTAATAAAAAAGGATTTTAAAAGCAACAATATTGAGTTTTTCAATTAACTATATGCTATTTTATATTAAGTAACTACAAGAGAATATCTTTGGTTCTATGCAAAAGTTGAGGGAACCTTTCAATAATACAGAATTGCCATCGTTAAAAGATATTAGAGAATAGCATTTTAAAGAGTTTAAAAATATCCGAGAATAACGAGTATCTGGAGATAACAAGAGAAAGCTTTCAGCTGATATTACTTTGATTGAGAATCTTCCAATTGTATTATCAGTTCAACCAAATATTGGTGTTAACTAACCCAAGACAAAGAGATCCATGTAGAATATTGGCAGTAAGATTTCCACTATGAGAAATTAGAAGTCTATTAATACTCACTGCATGGAATATATTTTATAATTATAAAAAAAATTATTTGATAGTAACTTAATCTGAAGTAGTTGAAGCACTTTGCATAATAATGGAAGTTAAGGTGGTTGCCAGATTCTGCACCTTGATTCTTCTCAACATATCAAGATTAACTATATAAAGAACTTTTAATCAATATTGATAATTATATAATTTATATTTCATAATATTATACTTATAAAATAGAAATCAAGATAGAAATCAATCAAACAAGAAAAACTTGACTAAGTGAAGAAATAATACATCGTTGATGATAATAAAAATATCTGTAATTGAATAAGAGAAAGGACTTGATAAATCAAATGCATGAGATTTGATCTTAGAGTAAACTAAAGAAGCAGGCAAAGACATAAAATTAGATTGGTAATGCCACCATCATTATTGACGAATTAATTGGATAGGCATATAATTTTTAGTTTAATTTTCATAATTAAATTTAAGAATTTGTACAAAGGCGTGGAGGTCCTTGGACATCATTACATTTCATGTAAAATAAAGGTCAGCAGAAGCTGCAACCACATTAATTATCTTATTGGTATTATTGCATATTAGGGATATTTTTTATCATTAGTAAATATTAGTATCATTTTATACTTTAGGGTGTATGATAAGCATAAAAAATCACTTTGGAGTAAATCTTCTGCAGCTTTGCTAAAACAATTATATACGGAGGTAATTTATTATCATGTTTAATCCTAATTTTGAATATATCAAGGAACCACAGTCAAAATTAATACCGAGAAAAATAATAGTATGTTAGAGATTAGCCAAGCTGAATCCGTGAAAAGATAATGTGATATAATAACTCTAAATAGGCAATAAATAAATATTATTAAAATATTAAATTTTAGAATAAATAAATTAAAGGGAGCTATAAATTTAAAAAGAGACCCCAAAAATAATAATACTAATATTTTCCTAATTGCAATAATCCTTGATATAAGCAATATGTAAAGACATGAATAAGCACTATCTAATAATAAAGTATTTGAAATTTTAAATAAATTAGAATCATTATATACTTATACCTTCCATTTATTTAAAGTAATAAAATGAAAAAGATTAATCAAATTATTTACTGTTTTTTTATAAATATTTTAAAATAGAGCCAGAACGAGATATTAAAATCTATTTAATGACACTGACAATGGGGAAGGTACAAGTGACTGTTTATATATTTGTGGTTTATACAAAATATTTTATGTAATGAATAGAGATTCGATCACAATAATTTGATTTTTAAAAATTATCAAAGAATAATATTTTTTAACAAAAAGCAAAATAATAATATGCATTAATATATTCGCAAGCCATAGAGTTATCATATTATGCAATAAGACTATATTCAATTAATCATAAATTAATAAGATTTATTAATTCTATAAATTGTGAACATCAAATATTAGCAAATAAATTGAGTTATCAATATTTAGTATAAATAAATAATATAAAATAAGTCATTAATCAAAAATATAAAAATGAATAGTCAAAATCCAAAATACTATCTAGCTCATCTTTGAAGATTTTCTCAATCAAATTCAACTGGAGAGGTCTAAAATAAAATATAATAAAGGAAAAAAATAGCAGGGATGTGAGGCACTTCTGGTTCACGAAATTTTTCGGCCTCTGAGGAATTGCAAAATTGAAATCTAATACTCGGATTTTTACAGTGATCCAAAAATAGATAAATTGGCAGTGCTAGTATGAATTGCTCTGCTTTCAATTCTCTACATTCCCTGTATCTATAAAACAATGAGGGCTGAACTATTCCCCACAAATATGCAGTATCGAATTCATTCTTCCTAAAAACTACCGAAATAAAGATTCTGTTTATTTAGACCTCTCTGAGCACGATATTCAAATTAAAATCGCTATATCTTTATAACACAAAGATACGAGCAAAATAAGATATTTTAACTATTTTCATATAATCCTTATCTAAATATATATGGTTGTTGAGGCAGCGGGAGAGGGTCAAGGAAATTCATGAGGTGACCTGGAATTAAGCAAATCCACTAAATTTGGGCTCCTGATCAGAGTGTAACACCGGAACACCAGATATATAGTCATTTTCAAAAGTTATTGGGAGGTCAATTTGTCCATTTTTTGATTTTTTAAATTTGGCCCAGGAGCCGAACCTATCCCCGGCAAAACTCAACTTGCAATTTATATTTCCCAAAAACTCCCGAAAATATCAATTCTGGTCATTTAGACCTCGCTGAACACGAGTTTAAAATCAGAATCGATATATCTTCAAAACGCGCAAAGATGCAGGCATTCTAAGTTATATTATAAGAACTGATGAGTTTGTGTGTTAAACATCGATTTTTAGGGTTTTCAAGGAAGCAGGAGAGGGTCAAGGAAATTCATGAGGTGACCTGGAATTAAGCAAATCCACTAAATTTGGGCTCCTGATCAAGAGTGTGACACTGGAACACCAAATATATAGTCATTTTCAAAAGTTATAGGGGGGTCAATTTGTCCATTTTTTGATTTTTAAAATTTGGCCAGGAGCCGAACCTTTCCCCGGCAAAACTCAACCTGCAATTTATATTTCCCAAAAACTCCCGAAAATATCAATACTGGTCATTTAGACCTCGCTGAACACGAATTTAAAATCAGAATTTATTTATCTTCAAAACGCGCAAAGATACAGGCATTTTAAGCTTTATTATAAGAACTGATGAGTGATTGTGTTAAACATCGATTTTTAGGGTTTTCAAGGAAGTGTGAGAGGGTCACGGAAATTCATGAGATGACCTGGAATTAAGCGAATCCACTAATTTTTGGCTCCTGAACAAGAGTGTGACA
Source organism: Oxytricha trifallax (assembly GCA_000711775.1). Taxonomy (NCBI): domain Eukaryota; phylum Ciliophora; class Spirotrichea; order Sporadotrichida; family Oxytrichidae; genus Oxytricha; species Oxytricha trifallax. The sequence continues at coordinate 64,800 of ARYC01003557.1, forward strand.
CTGGAACACCAGATATATAGTCATTTTCAAAAGTTATAGGGGGGTCAATTTGTCCATTTTTTGATTTTTATAAATTGGCCCAGGAGCCGAACCCTTCCCCGACAAAACTCAACTTGCAATTTATATTACCCAACAACTCCCGAAAATATCAATTCTCGTCATTTAGACCTCGCTGAACACGAATATAAAATCAGAATTTATTTATCTTCAAGACGCGCAAAGATACAACCATTTTAAGCTTTATTATAAGAACTGATGAGTAATTGTGTTAAACATCGATTTTTAGGGTTTTCAAGGCAGCGGGAGAGGGTCAAGTAAATTCATGAGTTGACCTGGAATTAAGCAAATCCACTAATTTTGGGCTCCTGAACAAATGTGTGACACTGAAACACCAGATATATAGTCATTTTCAAAAGTTATGTCGGGGTCAATTTGTCCATTTTTTGATTTTTAAAATTTGGCCCAGGAGCCGAACCTTTCCCCGGCAAAACTCAACTTGCAATTTTTATTTCTTAAAAACTCCCTAAAATATCAATTCTGGTCATTTAGACCTCCCTGAACACGAATATAAAATCAGAATTAATTTATCTTCGAATCGCGCAAAGATACAGCCATTTTAAGTTTTATTATAAGAACTGATGAGTGAGTGTGTTAAACATCGATTTTTAGGGTTTTCGAGGCAGCGGGAGAGGGTCGAATTAAGCAAATCCACTAAATTTGGGCTCCTGATAAAGAGTGTGACACCGGAACACCAATTATATAGTCATTTTCAAAAGTTATAGGGGGGTCTTTTTGTCCATTTTTCTATTTTATAAATTTGGCCCAGGAGCCGAACCTTTCCCCCGGCAAAACTCAACTTGCAATTTATATTTCCCAAAAACTCCCGAAAATATCAATTCTGGTCATTTAGACCTCGCTGAACACGAATTTAAAATTAGAATCGATTTATCATCAAAACGCGCAAATATACAGGCATTCTAAGTTTTATTATAAGAACTGATGAGTTTGTGTGTTAAACATCGATTTTTAGGGTTTTCAAGGCAGTGTGAGAGGGTCACGGAAATTCATGAAATGACCTGGAATTAAGCAAATCCACTAAATTTGGGCTCATGATCAAGAGTGTGACACCGGAACACCAGATATATAGTCATTTTCAAAAGTTATAGGGGGGTCAATTTGTCCATTTTTAGATTTTTAAAATTTGGCCCAGGAGCTGAACCTTTCCCCGGCAAAACTCAACTTGCAATTTATATTTCCCAAAAACTCCCGAGAATATCAATTATGGTCATTTAGACCTCGCTGAACACGAATATAAAATCAGAATTGATTTATCTTTTATATGCGCAAAGATACAGGCATTTTAAGCTTTATTATAAGAATTGATGAGTGAGTGTGTTAAACATCGATTTTTAGGGTTTTCAATGCAGTGTGAGAGGGTCACGGAAATTCATGAGATGACCTGGAATTAAGCAAATCCACTAA
>ARYC01003558.1:0-27938 GCA_000711775.1 Oxytricha trifallax
GTATAAAGGTAGAATTTAAATAGCTTGTATAATAATTAATAGTTATTATAAAATGAGCGGTAATTTACTTAGAAAAGCTGCATTGCTTGGCATTGGTCAGCAAAAACTTTCTTTCATGAATCAAAAGAAAATTGAGACATGCGATGCTTCTACCTTATACGAACCTGAAATTTTCTAACTTTAGGTATCAGACTTTGAATAGCAATTCAGTTGTTAAATAGAAATGCAGAGCTAAGAAATTTAATGCGAAGTTCCAATGAAAATGTTTGAAGAGGAGGAAGAGAAAAAAGAAATAAAAGCATTACATTTATGTGTAGAGTGCGAGAAGAACTTCACTTATAAATCTGCTCTTAAGCGTCATATCTTAGAGCAGCATTCTAACAAGCCCAAGCTCTATCTTAAGCATGATAAGATAGATGGAAAATATTTCTGCCCTTACTGCAATAGGTAATACAATCATTCAAGGGATCTAAAAGTATATCTATAAAATCATCATGGCAAGAAGTTTGAAGTAATAGATCCAGAGACCGGTGAGGTCTTCCTTTAAAAAGAAAGCCAAGAGACCCTTTAGAAACTTTGGAACAAAGAGTAAAGAAAGAAAATAAACTTTATTAAAGCAGTAAGAAACCTCCCAGCCTCAGAGATAGTAAAAATCACTCTTAAGATGCATGCACTTAAACTTCCAATATTGAATATAATTTACCTTAAAGAGTGTAAAGAAAGTTATCTAATCTTTGAGGATAAATTTGAGAAGAAAGTCATAACAGATAAGTAGTTTGCATACAAGATATATCCGTTCAACTACTTCAAATGCGATGACAAGTATCAAATGGAATTCGTAAATGAATACCAACCACTTACGAAGTCAAGAGATAGATAGTGCAGATTTATAATAAAGCTCGATGCTATTCTGCTTGCTCAAGATCATGTAGCTTTTCGTCTTCCTCTATACTATATGACATTAAGAGACTACATTTAAGATTAAAGGATACTAAAGTAGTTACCTCTTATTCTTACAAATGTTTGCAAAGGCATTGCGGAGCTGCACACTCTTGGATATGTTCATAGAGATTTGAAGCCTGAGAATATAATGCTTGACTTTTCACCTCTCAGAGTAGTAATAATAGATTTCAATAGATCATAGAGAGTTGAAGCTTCAGGACTTGGCAACGTGTATGGGACTCCTGGATACTTTCCAGAAAGAGAGGACTGGAGAGATGGTGATATTAAGTGGGATATATGGGCTCTATCAGCAATAATTTGTGAATGCGATATGGCAAGAAATGATTACTAGCTGCAAAAGAGAGAAAGATTCAAAACAGAGAATACAGCAATATCTAGACTAGAATAAGATAAAAGGAAGAATGAAAGATATGGCTGAGTAGATATTATTAAGCCTAATCACAGACTGACCATACAATAGACTAAATTGTAAGTTGGATAGGAGAAATAAAGTTTAGAAAGCTACCTAATGATGAAAAAGTACTGTTTGAGTGAATAATAAAAATAAAACACTTGTATCACACACTTATTTACACTAAATTACAACCCTAAACCCCTACATAAACCCTATTAAAACCCTAATAAAGTATGCATTAATAGTCTACTTTGATCAATCAAAAACTCAATCAAACTACTGAAAGGGTTTTGGGGTTTTGATTTATATTTAAATATTTGATGTATTATAATAATTACCAATTTAGGAGATATATTTTATTAAATTATTAATAAACTTGACACCTATATTAATGTGCGGGATAGTAATATTTAGAACAATAATTATCTCAGATTAAATTTCAATATTTATCAATTTATAATAATACTGATTGTAGTGTGTTAAGAGAATTCTTGTTAGTGTTTAATTTAAATAATGTGCCTTTGCTTTCTATCTACAGCATTTACTAATTATACTTTAATATTATACATATTATTTTGATTAATTTAATATACAAAATATACAATACTATAACTAAAACACTTGTTTTGTAAATGAATTGAACTTAAAACTAATTAATATAATAAAATAATTAAGATTGCTGAACTCTATTTTTCTATCTAGTTAGTGAACCTATTTACTGCTACCCAATCCTTTAAAGTTATTCTGTAAACTTACAAGGCTTGTTGGACTCTACATAGTAGTTTTAGATTCCAAATTACCACTTGTCATCAGTATTTGCTATAATTAGATAGCTTTAATATTTTCAATTACTTTTTGAATATAAAAAGTTAATTAAATTTGCTTAGATTGCTTAGAGGTTTTTCCTAATTAGTTTTAAAAAATTTACTTATTTTTTAAATATAATTTTAGCTCTTTTCTATATTAGTTCATTTACGTATGGCTTGGTGAAATAATACTAGTGTTAAGATATTCCTGAATAGTTGAAAATAGTACCGCCAATAATAAAGTCCAGCTAATTTTGAATTCTCTATCGAATGAGCCCAAAATCGTTTAAATTAGATAACTTTAACTGCCAAAATTTTGATTTATAATTAATTTAATTTAAATTAATTTCCCAATTTCGAATGTATTCCTACAATATTACATATATTAAAATAAAACAACTCTAAATTCAGTCAAAATAGTGACAAATTTGTGAATATTTAAAATCTTTAAATATATAGGTATTATAAATATGTCACTCTCCAAACATTATTTTAATTATTTTTAATAATTTATCTTGATTTATATTTATTTATATTTAATTATATTAAAAATTTACGCAAGTGATAAATATTATATTTTTACTACTTGCGCCCATTTCTAATATATTGATAATTTATAATTCTAATATTGATTATTTTACTTAAAAATAATTATTTTTATTAAATTACTTTTTAACCAATTTGAATTGTAATTTATTTACTATTTTAAATTTTAGTGTTATAATATATTTTATGCATAGAAACTTTTTCTAATTTTAAAGATTAGTTACTCTTATTAGTAAAATATTTTAAAATAATTCCTATTTATACTTATGGATAAATTAAACTTAATATAGATTAAGATCAAACTTCATTTCAATAATTCAATATTTATAGACTTTTTAAAAGATATAAATAAAAAGTTTTGATATCATTAATGGCTTAAGTAAATAAGTCAGAATAATTGAATTAACAATTATATACTATTTTATTTTAAGTTTAGCATATTTATATCAAATTTTTAAACAATGTTTCAAGTATAAATATTATATATTTCTTTTAATTTAGGCATTAGTATGTATATAGGCGATTTTTTACTATTTTGACTGAATCTTATTCAATCAACTTTATTAATTTTCCTTATGTTTTATCTTCATTAATACGAGGTTTTTGACTATAAAAAACTAATCCTTAGCCATTTTCTTGACAAATTTCTCCAGACTTACAGCTTTCCTCTGATTAAGTCTTTGCTTCTCTGCTGTGAGTTCTTGCTTCTTTTTTTCAACTCTGTCCACGATTTACATGCAATATTGCACGAATTCATGCATGCCGTGCTCTTCCAGGAATTTATGAAACATTCTGGGGACACGGAGGCAAAGAGTCAATTCTCCAATCATATACTCGTTTTGTTCTTTTATTGCTAGGAGTCGACTAATCACTTGGTCTTAATAAAATAGAATATTGTAAAATATTCGCTAAGATTGATAGATAGTATGATATATGCATAATAATTTTGAATGTATTTTTATATCGTCTTGTACTATTGTCTCGACTGTGAATATCTTCTTAACTGAATCTAATCTATAATAATGTAATTATCAAATATTTTGCTTACTCTTTATCCAAGACTTTAATCTCTCGTTCTTGATTATTGATGACTTCTTAGTAACTGCCGCTCTATCTAGCTATTTCTTTAGCATGCATCTCCTGTATTCTCTCGATGTGATTATTCAGTGTTTCTATTTTCTTCTGATATTCATATCTCATTAATTATTTCTAAACAAAAATCAATCTTTTATATGCATTAGTTGTCTTGATATTCTTTCTCCATTTAGACCAGTTGATCCATAGCAAGCCTAGCAGCTTAATTTTCATTCTCTTTTAGCTCAACCTGGTCTTGCAAGTCCACAGCCAGTGACTTGTAGTACTCTACAATTTCCTCCTCCATGATGGTTTCCTTCTCGTGCACACTTAAGTTGATGCAGGTGGAGTAAAAGCTAAAGGGTTTATCCAGGAGGGAGTCTTTGAATATTGGTTTTGCCTGGCAAATCGCGATTAGCATAGATCTTCAATGTAGTTTATTTAATTATCGGTTTACTTCTCCACCATCGTCATTCTTTCCGTTGTTCAATTCTCCTAGTTATTCGTCTATCAAATTATTTCTAGAATTATATCAATTTCAGCTATAAGAAATGCAAAAATGATTTTTTAATTAGAATTTTGAGTAGGAAACTCTATTATTATTATTATTATTATTATTATTTCTATTTTCAATGTGTTTGACATACTCAGTCATCTGTATTATAATATTTTCTTGCGATCTTATGGTATCATAAGTTATTAGCAGTTCTTTTTCTCTCATGGTCAACTACACTTATGTGTAATCAAATTACTCATATCACTGTTAGTTCCTCTTTTAAGATAAAGTTTAAAATTATTAATGCTACATATGCTATAAAATAGTCTTATAATATATAAAGATAGCCTGAGTACGCTCATAATCCTTATCTAGTATTTGTTTGGCTTTGTCTTTTGATTCTTTCTTCACCAATTTCAACTCAACTTAATGAGCTTTCTTCAGCTTAATCAGATGTCGCTGAAATACTTTCGTATCATTAATATTATACAATCATTATATATTTCATAGTATTCTATTATTTTTAATGTATCAAACTCAAGCACAGGGGCATTCTAAATTTACTATTCTTAGCCAACTCATTATAGAATTTAAGTAAATACTCATATATTTATAGATAAAGATAGTTCAAATAAACCTCATATTTATTAATAGTATAAAATAATAAAAGTAAAGGACTGACTTCATACTAGCTTTTCTTGAGGAGTCTGTCGATCTGAGCATTTGCATCTCTATAATTGTAGTTCAGTTGTTGAGCACAGAAGTCTTTCATTTTCTGGAAAGTCTCCTGCACCTTATCTAATTTTGATTATTCTTCATGAGCGTTGTTTATCTCATTTTTATATATTAAAATGTGTATATCAAATGTATATAAATAATTCATAGCAACTTATAAAGAAAAATAAAATTAATTCGGTTTATAATATTGGCATGATAATTTAAAGTATGAATAATAAATTAATAAAATTTTCAATGAGATCAATTTCAGTTTGGATTTCATTAAGAAAACTCTGTGTCTCAAAATAATCCTCTAATTTCTCTTACTTTTCATTATCTTCATCGCTTAGTTCTATGTCTTCTATGTTAAATTCAACTTGGCGTTTTTAAACTGCTTGTATCGATCTAAATCTTATTATTTTTCAATTTAAACTCTATATAAATAATTAAATCATCATAGGTTGTTTGTGGGATTTAAAGCTATAAATATATATAAAATATAAATAAATTCATAAATCTTAATTTTTAAGGATCTAGCTTATCTTAATTATTGCTAGTATCAATTTAATTACTTTAGATTTATTTATAATTTAAATAAATTTTAATTAAAATAACAAATTCATGTAGAATATTAGTATTTGCTTGCAAATCACTGCCTGAATTCCTAGCACCAACTTATTAATTCTTGGTATTTTTGCTTAAACTGCTAACATCCAGTGAACCACTCTCCTCATAGTTTTATTTTTTAAATATTAATGATTTTTTGTTGATTGCCTTGGCTTGAGAGGGGTATAAACTATTGGAGTTTAATGTTGGTCAACCAGTCCTAGACTCTTTATTTTGGAGGATAGAGGGATGGGTTATTTTTTGTGGTGAACTGTTATCATATCCTAAACTTTTTCGCATTGAGTCACTATAGTAAATTAAAATAAAGTGGAGAATGGTAATCACTTGACTCTATTGTCTTTAATAAGATGCCAGGTAAATTATTGTAAAAAATACGAATGAATCATGAAGTATAGTGTCCATTTCTTTGTTAAATGCTTCGTTGTTAATTCGCATACTATCTTTAATAGCATGCACTGCCCTGTTTTACTCAGTTAATTGTTCTCTTTTACGTGCTTTTTGACCTTAAATTATTGCATCTACATCTACAGAGTGATTTCTGCGACTGTATTGTATGTTATTACTGATATAATTATAAATGAATTTGTATTGAATTCTGAAAAAAAACTTAAGTTGTCTAATTTTGATTTTAAATTACATTTTATAAAATAGTATTCATCATTGGATTAATATATGGAGAAATTAGCAATATTGTACTTGTGAATAATGAACTAAACAGATTTCTCATAATTTTATTTATAATCTTTTGGTGGTGGTATCCCAATTTACAGCAACTACTCCCTGTTTTAGATTCATGCATGCATTGAGTGAGGTATTACTTAGAATTATTGCTAAATGGCATTTGGATTGATTTGCTGGGTAGTATTTAATACTAGATTATTCACTTTTTTGTTAGGTTATTTTTTAAGTTATCACTAAACAATATTTATTTATGAAAATGACTGTTTAAATATTCTAAATATAATCATTGTTTATTAATATAGAAATTAAAAATTAATAAATATTTTTAGTATTTTACAATAGTCTTAGGGAATTGACTCAAAGTGGAGTACTCCATAATATTTTTAGTTTTTTGTAAATTTATCAATTTTTGATTTCCATCTTACTCCTATATAGTTCTTACTGAGTTTTAGCTCTGGTAGTTGTGGAGTAATGATTATCTTAGTTTCCACGTTGATTTTGATTACTTTTCATGTAATCACCTCCTTATGTCTCATCAATCCAAAAAATAAAAAAATAAATTACTCCAAAACCCCTTTACTAAACCTAAAATTAATCAAGAATAATATAATTACTGTAAGTGAACGTTATACATTAAAAGTGAAGTGTCTGTGGGTGAGATATCGAACGATATATTATGAGAGTGCTTATTATTATATCGGGGTGATTTGAAGTTACTGTTGGTTAGTATTTTCTAACCAATCGAATATTTTGTGCTAATTTTAGAAATGCGGGCTGAAGTTGAGTTTAGTGAATTATTTAAGTTTCCAAATTGCGTTTAGTTCATTTGCTGTTATTATAAAATAAATAATTAAAGGATCTTATTTTTACAAGTAATATTCTTTGGGTAAAACATACTATAATTTGCTCATAAAATTAAGATATTTATTGAATACTGATTAAATTTATTAAGCTGTTGATTAGCTTGAATGTCAGATTACTACTTCATTAATTTTATGTAATAAAAATTATATTATTTTATTATGTATATTTCAAATTTATAAAATATATATTTTCTCTTAAGGTTTTTCGGAATTCTCCAATCATTATAATTAAAAGATAACATAGTAAAAAGTTAAATTGCTTATAAAAATATTTTAAAAAGCATCCACGAACCACATAATTTGTATTATCCATAGTTGCTGAATATTTTATCAATCATACTTTTAACTAATTTATAAGGGCTTTAAGAAATATTGTTCTAAACTCAAATAAGAACCATCACAATGCTAATGGATTTAAGTTTAATGATTAATTATTCTATCTGACCCCAATTTTATTAGTAATTCAAGAGATTGATAATGATATTGTAGTTCACTGAGCACCACTCTTCATTTTATAGATCTTTTTGAGGGAGTGGATTAAGTCAAGCTCATCTTTGGTTACTTTGAACACATCAATGATAACCATAGGTTCTTTTTCAAATTATAACGGCTAAAAGTTTATCGTCTTATTGAATATTAATACATAGATTAAGTTCTTTAAAGTAGCATCTTTTACAGCTTGGATGCACCGCTTGTGCTCTTCGGGTGTAAGCTTTTCTTTTAATGAGTGCACTATGGCAATGCGCGGGTCTTGCAAGTCAGTTGCTGATGGAAACTCTTCTATATTTAAAATATATAATTTTTTACCGAAAAGATTCAGGTATTAAAATGATTAAAAGCCATTACTCAAGTGATTCTATCAACTATTGTTGCTGCTAGATCTCAAGAGTATCCTGCTCAGTGTTAACTGCCTATGAGATAGTGGTATTGTGCTCATTGTCCTATTCCAAAAAGATCTAAGCTAAAAGTCCTAAGTTCTCCAGGAAATCGTCTTCATCTCTGTTAATTGCGAATACTTCAAAGATACTTATCATTTGCTTTTAAACTATAATGATCAATCAATATATGTATCTATTAGACTTCATTAACAAGCAGCAATATGTTAAATGTATATCATCTTGTAATCTTTTTAGTCAACCATCTCATGGAAGATTGGAGCATCTGAGTACTTGATGAAACCTCTGATAGTATATTTTCTCAAGATCTTATGCTGATACTCAATAATCGATTGGAAATCTTCAACATCATATTATATTTTAATTTTTTCCTTAATTCTGAAAGCATAGTAAAATTTATAATATTGACATAACTCTAATCAAAACAATTTAATAAAAAAGGAAATGAAACTTACATCATCTGGATTGTGATTTATGTTCGAATTGTGATCGCTTCTTCTATCATCAACAACATATTGCTATTGTGGTTGAGATGCAGCTCCTGTTTAATTAGTTTTGATAGTAAATCCACCGCCACTACTGCTTTGTCTGGGAGCTTCTTGCTGCTATTATATCATTATAGGCTATTGTTGTTGCTATTGCTAAGAGGACATCAAAGTAAGTCTGTTTGGTTGGATCATCTCAGTTTGAGGAACTATAGTTCTGTTCATGCCAAAGAGACTAACAGATTGAACTTACATAGTCTGTGGAGGCACATCATTCACTTGAGCTCTAGATACTTGCTGCTATTGCTGAACTTATTACTGCTGCTATCAGGCGGCTAGCTTTTTCTTTTTCTCGTCGTCTCTCTTAACTTCAAATAAAATAAGTAAGTTGTCAAGCAGATCATCCATCTTTTTGATGACCTTGAAAGCTTCCCAAGAAGCAATCAAATGCTTATCGTTATTCTTTTGTAGTTGGAGCAGGAGTTATTAATCTTAGTATGCCATTTCCCCTCTAATAGCGAGCAAGTTAATTGCATCAGTGATGTTAATTGGAAGTTCTGGATCTTCTTGTACAATAGACTTAAAACCGACTATCTTATCTTTCAGGTATTCTTAAACTTAGTATTTAAGGTCTAGATAGTTATTGTGCTTCTGATAGCTTTCCAAGATGCTTAGTAATACTGGGTCTTTGTCAACATGGAAAAGTTAATTAATGACTTTAGCAACATTTTCCACTCTGCTAAACTCGGCATGATAAATCATGTTGAAGATGCTATCTAATTTTTCCTTTCTTGATGGCTCCTTAAATACACGGCTCGACCCTCTTTCTGGAGAGTTCTGTAAAATTTGCTTAGTAGGTTGAGCTTAAGGTAAGATCTTTCTGATCCCATTTACAAGTTTTATGGTATCAAGAGTTTTTCTGAACTTTTTGAAAGCTCTTCTTATAGCATCATATCTTTGACTTCTTAATTATCTTATCTTTTCATTCTCTTCATTTGAAAAGTTGTTCATCACAAGATATTGCAAAGCGTCCTCTGTCTTGCTTTCGATGAAGCTAATCAAATATTCAGAGTCATCGTCTTTTTAATATTTCACAAAGCAGTTAAGCAAGTCCTAATCCTATTCATTGATTAATTGAGTTAAAATGGCCATATTCTCATGTCTTAATATCTTCTCAACTTCCTCGTCTTCCAGTATTTCACTGATCTCTTCCTTTGAAATGATTGGTTTTACAACCTTAGGTTACTTCTTCTCTGACTTTTTATCCTTCTTAGAGACTTTATCAACTTTCTTGTTTTTCTTAGCAGACTTCTTTTACTTCTTTTTTGAGGTGCTATCTGAATCTGACTAAGAACTCTTATCTGAATTGTCGCTACTTGATGATTTCGATGATACTGAGTCACTACTAGAGTCTCTCACCTTTTTGCTCTTTGACTTGGTTTTCTTGCTTTAAGACTTTTTGTGGGAGCTCTTCTCTCTTTCTTCCTCATCTGAAATCAACAGAAGAATCCTACTCTAAACCTATGAGTTTTAAATTGCGATATATTTTATCTCAAAATTTATAAAATGCATATCCTGCAAATTATTAAAAAACATAATATCTTTGATAAATTGCAATTAATTATTGTTTATATATTATTAGAAAAATTATAAGTTAATTCAGGTTTATTAAAAAATTTCTAAAAAAATTGTATTTTTATCCAAAAATCTGAATAACTATCTAAATATATTAATTTTGAAAAAATATAGTTTTTACTTTCTTTTCTTCTTGATTTCTTTAGATTTCTTCTCAGATTTTTCAGGTTGATGCTTCCCTTATGACTTGCCTCTTGTCTAATTGTTTTTCTCTTTGTTTTTCTCAACAATTTCTTGAGCATCATTATCCTCTTCATCCTCTTTATGCTGTGACATCTTTAGCTGTTGTTTTCTCTGGTAGCTTTCATTATGGAATCTTCTAGGGTCTCTGCTGCCTCTTGATAAGTTGTCTGAGTACTCTTCCTTCACTTAAAACTCCCTCTGTCCATAGTTATCTGCATAAGGATTTCTGAGGTGCTGATATTGGTAGTTATGAGGCATCCCACCATTATGTGCTACTTTGCTATTAGCTCTGTTCCCATTTCCATTAAAAAGTTATTGTTAGGATTGGAAGTAAGGACCTTCTTCTTCGCCGGAGCTGAAATAGTTTGGAATCAAGGCTTCATTGTGAACTGTGGTGTTTTAGAAGTGGGAAGCTAGTGGGTTAATGTTTGCTGGGTTTCTTGAACCAGCTGCTTAACTTGTGTTCATGTTTCTTCGACTACCAACTGCACCATGAGGTCTCTCTGAAGATCTTGGAATATTGCTTTGGTTAGGAAAATGTGATTGGCTTAGATTGTTTTAGTTAGATTGATTTTAATGGTTTTAATGATTGCTCCTCTTTCCTCCCACTTTGAAATATATGGCTGAGCTTGTCTTATGCTACTCTGACTTTGAGTTTAGTTAATAGGTTCTTGGAAAGGTGTGTGCTTGTTAGATCTAGTCCAAGGGTTCTGATTATAAAAAGAGGAAGCTGTCATGGAATTTGCATGTAAACCCATTGCTTTAGATTTTTCAAGTATTCTATGAAGACTATCTATTAAGTTATCATGATCTTTGTCACTTTCAAAGACAACAAAGCATCATAAACTGAAGTAAATATACTTTGCTAAAAATGATTTATGGTTTTTAAGGGGTTTAAGTTAAACTCATTCTCTTCATGAATTAACTTTTTCAAAAGCTGCACATCATCAGGATCGTTGAAATGATATCTCGCCAAGCTATTGACATAGTTCAACAATTAGTTCTTCTTCTTAGGAAGTGGAGACTGAGGTCTTTCAATATATAAATATATGTTACATAAAGACTAATTAAAATATAGTTGCTCAGTTGAAGAGAAAGTCTCGATAACTTTAAGCCTAACTCTCTATCACTGATTGCTTTTGCTATGAAGCTGTTAATAACCCTTAATACCTCAACATTTTCTTCGAGGATGAGGGTTTTTAGAAGACTTGCTGTTTATTCATCAAGCATTCCCTTATTTTCAAGCTCAATTATAATTGGTAGCATCTGTCTTAGCCAATAGGTTACTATGGTTGGAGGTTTTGTTAAGGTCCTAGGAAAGGGGAATCATTAAATATTACTCAATAAAAACTTTTGATAATGGAATAAATTCATTTAAATTACAAAGTTTAGAATTATTTATAAAGGAATGGATATTTTACCCTGTTTGACCTCTCATTCTAATAAAATTAAAAAATATTATAATTTATTTTCTGCTATTTTCTCTAGTTGTAAGTCATAGGCCACCTTATATACTAGCGCTGCTTGCACTCCAATTAAATTAGGCAGTAGTTGCAGAAGATAGATAATCAGTAGGTGGAGTTAGTGCTCTATGAATAACTCTAGCCTTGAAACTTTCCACATCACCATCTACTAGGTATAACGAAAAAGCCCCATATATTCCACTGTCTCTCAATCTTGCTTTGGAAATTATCTTTTTTCTAACGTTTTCTAAATGAAAAACTTATTTTAACATCATGAAAGACTTGTTTGAGGGAAACTTACCTGTAAGAAGAGCATCAGTTTACAATGTGTTTACAAAAAGGATGATTTCATTTTAGTGATTCAGTTGATTTTGAATATCGTTATTTAAGTTTGTTGAACTTTAATAGGCTGATGGCTGTGATGTTACTAATCCATTACTTCCAACTAAATTTGAACGATCGTTATTATTGACTGATTAAGCTCCCTGAAAACTTCTAGAATTCAAGTTGCTTGAAGGAGGGATTGGACCTCCAAAGACTCGAGATTAATATTGATTTTGAGATTCATAGAAAGATCCAGAGTGTTATTATTATTGCTAACGGTTAAATTGTGGTTGATGGATTTGAGCACTAGTATCTAATAAACTCAACATAAAACTTTAAAATCATTTTAAGTATGTAATTAATTCAATTTAGAAGAGTGCTAGCCTAATTTTGTTACGAGTTCTAATTCTATCCAGTGACAATTCTTTCATAATACTGCTAAGTCTAGCTCTTAAACATGACTTTATATGGCTCATTTTTTATTTCCAATGGATTTGCAACGATAAATAATGGTGTAATGATCAACCCTGCATTCCCAAGGAGATTAGATACCATAATTGCATAAAAATTTATCATTAATAAAATTAAAAATGACTTCGAGACTTACCTGTTCTATCCTGGAGGCCAACAATTACTTTATCTGGCAATCGAAGACTGTAGGAGAGTGCATCCAAAAATTCGTTGACTTTTAAGTCTTTGTGTATCAAGATACTCTGTGTGAGGCCTTTGTATTTTGCGGTGAACATATACATTTTATTTGTAAACGTAGTTTATTAAATTGTGTAATATTTACTAATGTTTAGCAATTTTAAAACATATGAAAATTGAATTGAGAGATATTAGATTTATTTAATTTCTTTCAATTTTCGTTAATTACGTTTGTACATATAATAAAAATTGAAAAAATAATTTAAAGTTTAAATTACTTTAAATAGCTTATGTTTCCTTATATTACCTATTTTTTATTGAAAAAAATTAAAATTATTCATAGCTCAAATGATTTAAACAATAGAATAAGGAATTTAGTAGATTCATTAAATTAAATATGAAGTAATTCTGATTGAATCTTTTGTTTTTGAAAATTTGTAATTGGTCTTTCTTCTCTCATGGCTCATATTTAATTATTTGCTTGAAATAATTTAATAATAATTCAAAGGAAAAAGGTATAATTCTTTTACATACACTGATCGGTCTGTGTAACCAATCCCATCTGTTCACCCCGAGGTACCTCCCCCCCACCTCAAAAATGAAGTCCCCCTAAAATACCCCACTTTTTATGAAAAATCATATTCCCTGAGACTGAATGACTTCCTTCATGACATCTCACTTTCACTACAATATTTATATATAAAATGATATAAATTTTTCAAAATTTTTTATTTTCATTTTAATTGTTATTTTGATGCTATTATTAAATTTTATCAACTCACACTATGTCCGTTGACAATTTTTGTCTATTTGAGAGATGTACTCCCATAGGAAAATATACTTAAATTGAGACAACATTATCTAATAACAACAAAAAACTTCTTGCATATTTTATTATACATAAAAAATTTACAGAAATCATTATCAACTTAAATCATTCGATTTTAAAATAAAAATTAGCATGAGTAAATTTTTTAAAAAAATATTTACTTTCTAGATTAATTATTTTTTTAAAATATAAATGAATAAAATTTTTAATACGTAAATTGATATTATTTTGTTTGAATTTAATAAGTCGAAATAATATTAATATCAATTAACGTATTAAAAATTTTATTCATTTATATTTTAAAAAAATAATTAATCTAGAAAGTAAATATTTTTTTAAAAAATTTACTCATGCTAATTTTTATTTTAAAATCGAATGATTTAAGTTGATAATGATTTCTGTAAATTTTTTATGTATAATAAAATATGCAAGAAGTTTTTTGTTGTTATTAGATAATGTTGTCTCAATTTAAGTATATTTTCCTATGGGAGTATATCTCTCAAATAGATTAAAATTGTCGACGGACATAGTGCGAGTTGATAAAATTTAATAATAGCATCAAAATAACAATTAAAATGAAAATAAAAAAATTTTGAAAAATTTATATCATTTTATATATAAACATTGTCGTGAAAGTGAGATGTCATGAAGGAAGTCGATTCAGTCTCAGGGAATATGATTTTTCATACAAATTGGGGTATTTTAGGGGGACTTCATTTTGAGGGGGGGTACCTCGGGGTGAACACCCATCAGTCCCATAGAAATAATGCGTCCACAATTTTCCCATTTCTTTTACATTTCTTACATTATTCAATGCTCTCCCTTGAACCATTCTTTCTACCAAATCTTTATTAGCAATTTTAAATTAATGTAATATTACTAAAATGCATTTGAATTGGGAAGTTTGAAAAATAAATAAATGACTTTAATTGATTTAAATTATAACAGCCAAGTTTTAGAATGTATCATAAATCAAATAAGTGAACAACTAAGCAGATGTGCTAAAAGTGTGCTTACTGCTTAATGTGGAAAAGTGTAATGAGCAAATAAGCAACTAAGCAGAGTGAGAGGAATGTGATTAGTAGATTAAATTATTAATTAGATATATTTAGCAATTGCTGTCCATTAATTTATTGACATAGATGATGCTTCGAACTTCCTCTCCTAATTTTCTTGACTATCTCTTTCATCCTTCTCCTCATCAGAATGTGCGTGTGTGTCATCTGCCTTGCTACTCTCTACAGATCTCTTGTATAGATGTCTTGCTAGGTCTACTGTGCTAAAAGGGAATGCATGCTCTCTCCCTTAAGGCTGCATCTCCGACTTGCAAACAGTGGTTCTCTCCATAAAGGCGTCATCTTCAGCTTGGCTCATCTCGTCGAAAGGCATATCGTTGGTTGTGATCACCACTGAGGCATTTATGAAGGCCATTTGAGTATCAAGAGGTCTTTGAGATCTAAAAGCCATAACTTCCTCCATTTGCTTAAACATTTAGTTTATTAAAATAATTGGCTAGTGTGACAAACACTCACCCTCCCTAAAGTGTAATTTTGAAATTGTATTCCGATAGAAATCGACCTCCTGAGCAAAGTTTTCTTGAGAACTAGTCGTACGCGGATAATAGTTTTTGAGATATACTACTTCATAAGTCAAAAAATCATATATAAAATAATAAAATTTGGTTTTAAATTTTTTTTACAAATATCTAAAAAAATACATCATATTTGCTACTTTCTGATGATTTTTTGTCTTTTAATTAATTATTCATGATAGAATTCAACATTTATCCTTATTATGAATATGTGGCAAATTAAAAGTTTTTTTTATAAATATTAAAATATTTTAAACTATTGGCTATTATATATTATTATAAATTTTTAAAAAACTTTATATTTGCCTCATTTTCATAATCAGGATAAATGTTGAATTCTATCATGAATAATTAATTAAAAGACAAAAAATTATCAGAAAGTAGCAAATATGATGTATTTTTTTAGATATTTGTAAAAAAAATTTAAAGCCAAATTTTATGATTTTATATATGATTTTTTGACTTATGAAGTGGTATATCTCAAAAACTATTATCCGCGTACGACTAGTTCTCAAGAAAACTTTGCTCAGAAGGTCGATTTCTATCGGAATACAATTTCAAAAGTACACCTTAGGGAGGGTGAGTGTTTTTCACAATAGCCAATTATTTTAATAAACTAATAATTTAAGCTACTAATCACATTCCTCTCACTCTGCTTAGTTGCTTATTTGCTCATTACACTTTTCCACATTAAGCAGTAAGCACACTTTTAGCACATCTGCTTAGTTGTTCACTTATTTGATTTATGATACACTCTAAAACTTGGCTGTTATAATTTAAATCAATTAAAGTCATTTATTTATTTTTCAAATTTCTCAATTCAGATGCATTTTAGTAATATGTGTGAGGAAAAGCTAAATTCATTTTTACCTCTTTTAAGCAATATAAAGTGATCCAAAAGAGACCATGTCTGCCTTTCCATTTGAAATGAAGTGGTTTGCCTTTTCTTCATCATACCCTGTATTAACAATAAAAGTACCCTTAAATAGAGGCTTTAAGTAGACTCTCATACTTTTGTGAGGAAGTTCTTGAAAGAATTTATCTGAATGTTCTTTATTCGTGGCATCAAAATTGAATACTCAGATAACTCTAAAAATAAAAAAAAAAAACATAAAATTTAAACCAATATGTTAAGCGAAATACAAATAAATGGTTCAATATATTGAATGCAATTTTCCGTTTGCTTAATTCTTGTGTAACATACTGGAACAACTTGATGGGGTCTGAGTCCTTCATTTCATTATAAACTCCATTTGGAGAAATTTTCACTCCTATTCTCTTGGGAGAGTAGACTTTAGCCATTTGATCAACTATTTCAAGCGAAAACCTTGCTCTATTCTCAAAAGAGCCTCCATAGTTGTCTGTTCTCTAGTTTACTCCGTTTCTCAAGAATTGATCAATCAAAATATCTAGAATAAATCTTTGATTTATCTTGGTATGTGATCAATCAAGTAACCATTTCCAGCATGAAGTTCAAATCCATCGAATCCTGCAAGCTTCGCGAGCTCTGCTGATTTTTTGAAATCTTGGAAAAATCTTTTGATGTCATGTATCGAAGCAGATTGTGGTGTCACATGAGGAACTTTGCCATTTTGAGTGTGGACAATTCCATTAATTGCAATAGCTGAAGAAGAAATAGGCATAGCTCCTCCAATTTAATCTGGGTGTGCTACTCTTCCCCCATGAAATATCTACGCAAAAATTTTAATTAAATTTGCATTCAATTTTTAAAAATAGATTACTCCACCTGCTGCATGAACTGATTCATTCACTCTTTTCCATCCAGCTACCTATTAATTGTTGTATAAACAAGCAGCACCAGGTAAAGCATTCCCGTCCGCGCTAACGGCAACGCATTCTGTAAGAATAAGACCAGCCCTGGCTCGTGCTGTATGGTACTCCCGGTAAATCCTTATATACTAATTATAAAATTATAGCAATTGCCATATTTAATAATTAATTACTCCACAAGTAAATTCTTAGGAACAACGGCTAATCCAGCTCTTAGTCTTGTTGTAGAAGCAACAACTGCTCTGTTATAATTAAAATGAAAAAATGAAAGATTTTGTTTTTAAGTGTGAGATCACCTACTTTTATTTCTCTAAATAGTGGTTTAGTCTAGGAACAACCCATTTAAAACTAGAATTTTATAAAAATAAACATTTTTGAATGTTAAAAATATTTATTTTTATATATTTTAAATAGGCTCAAAATTGATTTTAATGTTGCTAGTTTGATATTGATTTTTATAAAAATTAATTATAATTCTACTTTAGCTTAAATTAAATTAATTTAATTATTTACATAAATTCAGAGCAGTTTTTTATATTTCTGACATTTTTTCGTTAGTAAATAAAAAAGAAAGACTATATTATAAATTAATAAAAACAAAATTATGATGAGCTCAAATTAATATCATCAAGTTAATTTATTTATTTAATCTTGTTAGTCTTAATTGACTTAATTTTTGACTCATTTCTTTTTATAATATTTCATTTTTAAATCAAGCTAGTTACCACCTCCATAAATATTGATAATTAATTTTAAAAGGCAAATTAAATAAAACTCTGAGTGTCTTTTCATAAAATGCATAAAATTGAATTTTTATTGCAGAAATATTAATTAAAATTAATTTCTTTTAAATTTTATTCTTATAAGTTTTTTGGAATAGCTGAAATTAATTTTGTTATTAAAAGAGAAATCTCTCTTCCCTCAAGAAAAGAAAAAAAATATTATTGTATTTAGAAAAAAATAAAAAATCATCATAGTGCGTTTTACTTTATTAGAATTTTTCTAAGTATAAGTTCTTTATATATTTCATGAGAAATATTCGTTTAGTTTTCAGTAATATCAGATTGTTTAAACTTTTATAGTACATTAATAATTATTAAATATCATGGTTTTTATATTAATTAGGCGATATATTCAAGCTAATTCAATTGTTTATTCAAAATGTAATTGTGCCAACATCGAAAGTTAACTAAATATTTAATTAGATCAGGTATTTTATTTTTGAAATTTTGAACATTATAATATAAATAAAAATTTTAATTTGCTAATATATATCAAAATTAATATTGCTCCAATACATTTCTTTCTTTAATTATTATTTGAGATTAATAATTAAATCATTTGATTTTAGACAATATGATAAGTTAATATATGTGAATTGATTCTTTCTTAATTTATAGTTTAGGATATCAAGTAAAGCCACGTCAACAGCGCTATCCACGTGTATCAATCCATATTAAATATTTCATTATTCTAATGTTCATGACTTTATTATTTTTACAAAAATAGCTTAATTATAATATTTAACATTAAAATGCATAATCTTATAGAATATACTCTAATAAAAATGATCTATACATTCTCATTATTATATAGTTATTTATAATGCCTCGTAAACTGAGACGTCTGTGTAACCCTCGGTAGTACCAGTGTATAAGTATGCAGTGCAAATCTTTCCTTAATCCTTAACGTTAGCTAAACTTCTGAGTGGCTTGTTCTCCTTAAGTCTATCAACCAAATCTGGATTACAGATGTTAATGAATTTTAATGTACATGTTTAATGCATCATTTAATAATAGAGTGGTTTAGGGTTAATAAATAAATGTAGTGGGTACCGAAAGAGATGAGGTCAGCTTCACCAGCTTGGATAGTTCTGTTTCCTTCTTCATGGTCGTGTCCAGCATTTGCGATGTAGGCATCGGTGAAGTGTGGCTTCAAGAAGGCTCTGATGTTCTTGTGTTGCTTGTCAGTGAAGAATCTCTCCTTTAGTTGAGCATTTAAGATATCAAAAATTACTTTATTAATATCTTAATGGATCGTTAATTCATTGGTAATTTCTGACTCACTAATATAGAAGAAAAAATAGTATAAATGAGAATGCAGTAAATTATTGTATTAATTGGTTGTATCGAAGTAGAAGTTCTCAGCAACTTCTAGAAAAGCTATTTTCTTTTGGTTGAATGCTTTAGCAACATGTTGGAACAGACCAATTGGATCTGAATCAGACGACATTTATAAATTTATTTATTCAAATATTTCTTAGAACTCGTAAAAAATTCCCATAAGGTAATTTATTGATTGTAGCCGCTGTTTGGAGCAACCTTAACACCGACTCTGCCTGCTGAGAATACAGCGATGAGTTGGTCGACGACTTCAAGCAATAGTCTGGTTCTGTTTTCTATTGAACCTCCACAAGTATCGGTTCTCTTGTTAACGCTATTTCTCAAGAATTGATCGATCAACTGACCAGAACCAGCTTGTAATTCAATACCATCAAATTCATTGTTTTAGTATCAAATACAGAGTTATATGAGCATAATAAGAGTCAACTTATAAATCATAATCCAGCTTTCTTGGCAAGCTCGGCGGCCTTTTTGAATTATTGGACTGCTTCCTTGATGTCTTCAACGGTAGCTTCCTTTGGTTGAACGAATCTCAGTCTTCATTCTGGATGTGGACCTCACTGTCTGCAGCGATAGGTGATGATGAGATTGGGGTCTGTCCTCCAATTTGATTTGGATGAGCTACTCTTCCAGCGTGATACACTTGAATGTAGATTTTCAAATTAAAAACTCTATGTCCCATTATTTAGATAGTGTATTTAAGATTTGCTATAGAATCACATCAAAATGCAAATATTATATAAAGGATTCTACCGCCCTTAGCGTGGACAGCATCGGTGACACGTTTCCAGCCAGCAGCATGAGCATCGTTGTAGATAGCACCACCAATTGGGTAGCAGTTGCCTAGAGCTGAAACACCAGCGCTCTCAGTGAGGATGATACCTGCACTTGCTCTAGCAGCATAGTATTGAACCATCATGTCATTAAAATTATAAATTAATAGTATATATATTTATTTATTCATTGGGAACACCATCTGGACCGCATCTTAGTCTGGTAGTTGCAGCAACGAAAATCTTTCAAAATTAGCATTTAATTTCAGACTCATTAATATTATGTAGCTTAATAGATATTAATAAATCTGTTTGGTACTTCGAATGTGCCGACCTTGTGTCTTCTGAAGAGTAGCTTGGCAAGAGCAGCGGGCTCTTGTGCGTTCTTTGATGTTTGACAACCCATATTACGTGTATATGTATGTTCAAATATATTTATATTATAGAGTAAAATACTAAATTTATCTATTTAAACAAATGTTCTTGAAAGTAAGAAAAGATTTTCAATTTAATTATTAATAGTCTATAAACAATGATATTCTCATGTATAAAATTCATTATAATTTTTCAAATCTCATTGAATTTAAAAGTATTAATTTAAGCAATATTAATACGTGGAAGCCAGTATTTTGAAAATTCAATAATTATATATTTATTTTTATAACTTATTTTATTTGTACAAAAACTGTTAATTATTTAAAACAGCAATACACATAATTATTCCAGCTCTACAAGATTTAATTTTATTATAACATTACCCAATACTTTCATGTGCACACATTATAATATTATCTTAAATTCTATTATAATGTTGGAATGTAAATTTAATTACGTAATTACTGGACAGATCTAATAAAAGATATTACGTGGATCCAAAAACAAAGGGAGATATTTGTTTATACTTTAAATTTTATAGTTAAATTAACATAGTACAAGTATATTATTTACTGTTTAGAATATTTGAATCCGATAAATTACTGTTCATGGCTCGTAGACTGAGAGATCAGCGTAACCAACTCCATCGCTACCGTAGAAATAATTAGTCCAAAGTTTTGAGAAGTCTTTAATGTTGGCAACTGAGTTTGGAGTCTTTCCTGATTGGAATTTCTCTACAAGGTCGGCGTTAGCAATCAATTTTATATCATTGCTTTAAGTTAAGTTGTTAAAGAGTATTAATAATGAATGTAGAGGGATCCAAAAGAAATGAGGTCGGCTTCACCAGCTCT
Source organism: Oxytricha trifallax (assembly GCA_000711775.1). Classification (NCBI taxonomy): domain Eukaryota; phylum Ciliophora; class Spirotrichea; order Sporadotrichida; family Oxytrichidae; genus Oxytricha; species Oxytricha trifallax. The sequence goes on from ARYC01003558.1 coordinate 21,135, forward strand.
GATGGTATCATTTGATCTTTGTTGATCATAACCAGTGTTAGCAATGTAGGCACCGGAGAAGTGTGGCTTCAAGAAGGCTCTGATATTCTTGTGCTCAAGGTTGGCGAAGAATCTTTCTTGAATCTCGGCATTAGTAGCGTCAAAAGTGAAATACTCGGCAACCTCAATAAAAGCAACCTTTCTTTCGCTTAATTGCTTAACCACGTATTAGTAAAGTGCAATAGGGTCTGAGTCAGAGAGATCGTTGTAGGTACCGTTTGGTGAGAGCTTGACAACCCACTCTGTGTGGAGTGAAGACTTCAGATACTTGCTCAACAACCTCAAGCAAGAGTCTGGCTCTGTTTTCGATAGAACCTCCATAAGCGTCGGTTCTCTTGTTGACGCTATCAATAAAATATCAATTAGCTCCATGAATTCGACTCCATCGAATCCAGCAGCCTTGGCAAGCTCAGCGGTTCTTCTGAAGGATTTGATGACAGTTTGGATTTCTTCGTTAGTGGCTTCTTTTGGTACAACATGAGGGACACTTCCATTTTATGTGTGAACTGTTCCATTGATAGCAATAGCTGAAGATGAAAGTGGAGTTACTCCTCCAATTTGATATGGGTGAGCAGCTCTACCTCCGTGGAAGATTTAGGCGTAGATTATAAGTAAAATCATAACAAGAATAAATTCTGCCTCCTTTGCCATGAACTGACTTAGTGACTCTTTTCCATCCAGTTACATGGTCATCTTTGTATAGACAAGCTGCTCCTGGGAAAGCGTTACCATCAGCGCTTACAGCAACATATTCAGAGAGAATGAGACCAGCGCCTGATCTAGCACTGTAATCTAATATAATTGAGATTATATTATTTTTTAAGAGAATTATAATGGGTAACGATCTATGAATTTTAATGAAATGTATACAATTATTATTAATATGCTTTTTTAAGAAAGCATTAAAAATAAAAAGTTTTAGTGAATATTCCACAAGTAAATCATTTGGAACACCAATGATTCCAGCTCTTAGTCTGGTAGTAGCAGCAACAACTGCTCTGTTTTAATTATCTTAAATTATATAAAATAAATATTTTTATCATAATTTCTGTTTGGCAAGTCTAGATCTCCTACTCTGATTGGTTGTAAGATTAGTTATGTAGCGGTATCGACCATATTTGGATTGATTATAAAAAAAATATAGTATTTTACTTGTACTTTAATTTGAATTTCAAAGGATTTATAATTTATTTAGTACTAGTTGATAAGTAATCTTTATTAAATTTATCATATCATATTAAATATTTAAATTCAATCCATAAATCTTCGTCGTGACTTAGACTTATCTGAGTGAGTTGAAGGGAACACTCATAACTATATAATAAAAAATATTTTTAAAAAAAATCTTCTCTCCTCACTTTATTATACTCAAAAATTCTCCTAAACTTTATTATCTTATAATCAAAATTTAATCAATTTCAATTATATTTTATATGATTGATTTGTTTTAAAGATATTAAAGTTTAGATTTTTTTAATAGTAATTAATTCGTAATTCAGCTTGTTAAATATGCAAATTTACTGTTTAAATTACGTCATTTAAACATATTTCGAGAACATTCCTAAGTATGATATAATTATTTTACTGGATTTTTAAAGATATTTCCTATTCTATATCTTATTAGAATAAAATACATTGAAAAATTGTGTAGATTTTTAGATTAATCTTATGATATTTAATTAAAAATTTATATATAAAAGAAAATAAATTATTTTTTACGAAATAAAGATAAATAAAAATGGATTTCTGATTTATTACCTATGAATAAAAAAGTTAATGAATACTATGATTGATTATATATGAAAAATGTATAATATAAATTGTAAAATATTAAACTTACAATAATTCTGAAAGTGAAGTAAATTTTTTTTTCTTAAAATTTACTTAAAAACAAAAGTTTTCATCAAATTTTTTTACAAATGATAATTTATAAAAACCATCTCTTTATTTTTACCTAATTTAATATTAAACAATCAAAATGTAGAAAATATAGGAAGAAATATTTAGAATATCTATAGATATACAAGAAATAATTTAATTGGAAGATATTTTATATAAATACATATTTGTCGTGTTATTAGTAATCATTTTAATTTATTTCGACTTAACTTAAAGATATTCCTTTAATTACGTAATTTCAAATGGAAACTTCACAAAGAGAACAATCAATCCTTTTCACTCCTCACAAGATGGGTGATGTCGAATTACCAAACAGAATCGTCATGGCTGCTCTTACCAGAACAAGATGCAACCCAGATGACGGTGTTCCATCCGACTTGCATGTTGAGTACTACTCCGCAAGAGCTTCAGCTGGATTCATTTTAATTCAGTTGAGGGTTTAGGGGGTTTTGAATTACATTAAAATATTCATTTTAACTGAGTGCTCTCAGATCAGAGAGGATGGCTGCGCATTCCCATGTGCTGCTGGAATCTACTCTGACGAGCAAATTTTTAAGTTTATTAGCCAATTAATAAAGTTGAAGGATGGAAGAGAGTAAACGATGCAATTCATCAAAAGGGTGGTAAAAGCTACTTGAAAATCTGGCACGGTGGTAGAGCAGTTCATCCAGACCATATAAATGGATAAGAAACTGTTTCAGCATCAGCCATCGCCATTAACAGTACAGTTTACACTAAGAATGGAAGAGTACAACATGCTGTTCCAAGAGAGCTTACAATTGCTGAGATTAAAGAGCTTGTTAAGACATTCAGAAGAGGTGCTGAGAATGCCAAGAGAGCCGGCTTCGATGGTATCTAACTTCACGGTGCCCATGGATACCTTGTTGACTAGTTCTTGAAGGATAGCAGCAACCAAAGAACTGATGAATATGGTGGTTCCATTGAGAACAAATCCAGATTCTGCCTTGAAATTCTTGATCAGCTAAACTTTAGACTATTACTGTTTTAATTTTTCAAGATAATTTGGTTTTGATTAACGTATTTGGAGCAGGCAGAGTTGGTATCAAGCTCTCACCAGTTTGAGATTACAACGATTAAAGTGATTCAGATGTCTATTGTTTCCTCGATTACTTGTTTGAGGAATTTAACAAAAAGAACATTGCCTTAAAATATGAATTTTTTAATGGAAATATTTATTCTAATTTAGCCTTTGTTGAAGTTAACGAGGCATTAACTTTTGATCCCGCAACTAATGCTGAAAAGAGCGAAAGATTCTGGGATAATACGAAAAGAAATCAATCAGAGAGATCTACAAGCAAAAGTTCAATGGAACCTTCATTACCAACTACTAATTGGACTTCGAAAAGGGTACTTAGATTGTTAATGATGGTCAAGCAGATATGGTTTCCTATGGAATCTTTGAAGAAAATAATATTTACATAAATATAATCATTTTAAAAATATGATAAATGAATCTTGTATGTATGCAATGACAACTTAAAATTGTAAATGATTGTAAATCTAGAGAATTGAACAATTTATTATTTTTATGTTAATGATTCAAAACCCCAAAACCCCTTAATGAGGTTTATAAGTGCTTTGATTTGTAGGGAATTTGTAGGGGTTGGGGTTATTAATTAAATGCGAGACAAAATAGCAAGCTTTTGGGGTCTATTTATGATGATGAAGAGTATATAGATTTAGTGTTTAAACTGCGATATGGATGTGATATATACAGTGAATAAGTCAAACCAGTACTGAACTATAAGTCTATTGCACTTCTCTTAAAGAGAAGTCCTTCAACTGTTCGCTCCCACTGCCTATTAACTGTATAACTAAAGCAATAATAGCTGAATTCAATGCCTTAGAGGAAGTCAAAGTTTCAAAAGAAGCATATTGACTATCTTATTAATGAAAAATCTTTGAAGTATTGGGCTCACTTCTCTCTCGACCAACGAGCTACTATGCTTCACCGCCAGTTCCCTGAGTTGAAGATCTCTGCATAGCCTGTTGCTAATATTTATAAACGAAATGGTATCTCTTACAAAGGTATGAATCGTATCAAGAGAGTGATTGATTTCACTCTGCCATTTTAACAACAATAACCTAAATTATATTTATATTAAATGCAGAGAGCTCAATTGAATAATATTAAGTTTATACATGCTGACGAGGCTGTGTTTCCCTTCAACACTTTCATCTAGAAGTCTTGGTATAAGAGGCATTGTAATATAGAGGTATATGACTAAAAGGTCAAGGTATAAACAATGGCAATTCTTGGAGGAATTAGCGAGGATGCTGGTTTAGAAACTTATGTTATTCATCCTCGCTCTATTAAGACACAGCAGTATATAAAGTTCTTAGAACAGCTGAGAGAGAAGTACCCTGAATAAGAGATTATACTGTTTGTTGATAATCTTTCTGTTCATAAGACTAAAGATACAAGGAAGAGTTATGAACAACTTATAATAACGCCAGTTTTAAACGTACCTTACAGTCCATAGTTTAATGGAATTGAGTTCTACTGGTGTATATTATAAGGTCATTACAAGAAACTGCTGCTATACCACTTGATGCATGACTTACCTATCGATACAGTAGACTTTATTAAAAATTCAGCGAAGAGAGTAATAATTAATTGGCTTAAAAGTGTGCTAAAGAAGGGAGAGTGAATGTTTATAAATAAGTTTTGTAGTTAAGTTTATGAATATATAAGTCACATTTAAAATTCTTTAGCGGGAGCTGGCTTCTCTTTCTTCTCTTCTACTTCTTGCTTCCTTCCTCCTAAGTTTCTTCTCTTGCTGCCAGCTCCAGCATCTATGTTCATTGACTCTGGAGGCTAAATATTTGAGAATAAAGTCTCTTACTAACTTCATCTAACTTCATACTTTGTCTGCGACTTTCGCTCTCTGTGAAGCTTGCTCTATTCCTTCATCAAGAAGATGCCAGTACCAGATTTTTCAAAAGAGTTAAGCTACAAATCTTACTAGAAATACAAGGGTGCTTCTGCAGCTCTGATAGCCAGCTCTCACTTATCTTGATGCCTTGTTTGTCCTTATCTTCTGAAGAGATGCTGTATCTTTTCTTATGAGATTCTTTAATAATTTCTTTCAAGTAATCACCTTTGATTATTGCAAGTATGCCAAAGAAATAGTTTCTTTCAGGTAGTTTATTTGACAACTGCTTCTTAGTAGGCAGGTACTGCGAACCTCTGGGTCATTCATAGCATCATCATATAAGTTAGTCACAGAGATTTCTGGATAGTTTGGAATCTCAGCAAACTTCACATTTTAAGTTTTCAAAGCTTTCTTCTCTTCGCAGAGTATCGCTCTTAGAAATGAAATTTTAGTACCTTCCATCGTTGGCAGGAACAAACCAACTAGATAATCAAGATTAGTTACTATGAGTTCATTACCTTGCTGCACCAGGTAGCGATGCAAATCCTCCTTGCCTCTAAATCTTTGAATCAATTCTTGTGCTTGCACTTTTTTCATTGCATCATTCATTGACTCCATCTTTGTTAACAGATCTAAGAAATGATATTCAAATTTAAGTTTATTGATTTCAATTATATGCCTCTGTAAAACTTACTATTAAATATGGGCATCCTAAAGGAGATCAACTTCTTAGAAGGATATGGAGAAGGTTTTGAGAACTGGTTTCAAACTTGAGAGAATGATATCATTTTCTACTGTTATAGTTCCATATTTTTTAATTGCTAGTACTTAATTAGGAGCACCCTAATTTTAATCATATAATGACAAAATACCTCCTAAAGCAGTACGTACTTAATTAGGAGCACCTCTTAAATTGGTCCGTGCTATAATCAACTTATTATTGAAAGTTAAAATGGTTACTTTATCACCCAAATTTAGAGCTGGATCGTCTCTTAGCACTCATATTTCTTCTATAATACTCTTAAAACTTCCCTTGAAACTTGTAGGCATGGAAAGCTCTAATATAAGCTCTCAGTTATAGAGGCAGTTTTATAATTTTAAATTCAAATTTAAATATGAGCGCAAACATTTTAAGAAAAACAACAACACTTCCATCAAACTAAATGAGACTTACCTTTGGCGTCAATAAAAAGTGTGATAGCTGTGAGATGAACTCTCATAAGGAACTACCTGAGCTATCACTTGAGGTCTCTGTTATTAAAATAGAAATTAATAATAGAAAATAAATGGCAAACAAGTGTGTGGGAGACAGAGAGGAGGAGAAAGGTATAAATGAAATGCCTATAAAAACTGAAGAAGTAGAGGTATACTTTTGTGAGAAGTGTGAGAGAGACTTCGCTCATAAATCTAGTTGGTATAGGCATATGAAAGTGCACAGAGAAGCCAAGCCAACTATATAATTAAAGCACGATAAAATCGACGGAAAGTATGATTGCTTCGAGTGCCACAAGCAGTATGCTCATACTAGAGATTTAAGGAAGCATCTTTAAAAGCTCACAAGAAAGATTTAGAGATTGAAAAGCATGAAGATGAATTGAAGCTACTAAACAAAAGAAAAGCAAGAGAATCTTCGAATCTTGTAGAGCTTGAACAAGCTAGTGAATCAGAATATGTGAGGAAATCACGCAACCTGCTAGCATCCGAAATCACAAAGATCATGATTAATATTCAATATAAAAAGATTCATGTTCTTGCCTAAATTGACCTATACACTTCACTTTAAAGCTACCTTATATTAGAAGACTACTTTGATAAGAAAGTTATCAATGATCATTCAGTTTGCATACAAGGAGTATCCCTTCAACTATCTCTTAAGTGATGACAAATACTAGATGGAGTTTACAAATGAGTATCAAGTACTGACTCAAGCAAAGTTCAAAGAGTGTAGCTACTTAATAAAGTTAGATGC
>ARYC01003559.1:0-12992 GCA_000711775.1 Oxytricha trifallax
TCCTCAAAGTAAAGTTATTGGCTCTATCAACTTTCCTATTTATTTGATATAAAAATAATTTCTTTAACTCAATATTAAAATTATTTTATATTACAATTTAAAACATTTTATAAATTACTTGTAAATTCTATTATTTTTTAAAATCACTATTTTTGTCTACAACTCTGATTTTATTAATAATAATTATCATTCTTTTTTTTCAAATAGAACCAAAAATAAATAGAATCCCTATTTTCCCTAATTTTTAACATGAAATAATTGAATGTAGAAGACATATTTAAGAAAAGCAGTTTTCTAAGCAGTAGCCTAGTAGAAGTAGCTGAAATTAGCTGACTTTTATATGCCTAAGGCATCAGATTCGAAACCTTCATAACCCATCTTTCACATCTTTGATCATAATTAGATAATTATAAATAAGTTAAAGCAGACATTATATTAATTAAAGTATTTCTTGTTAAATTATGTTTAAATAACTGAAAATATTATATTAAAACATTTCTTTTATCCGTTTAGTGTTTGTGATAAATTCTCCATGTCCTATGATTCATGATGCTCGTTTGTTGTGATTGCTAGAATTAATTAATATCATCTCTCAAGGAGAAAAGTCAATATCCTGATTTTGAGTCTAGGACCAGAAGCAAATATATTTATTCATCAAAATGGTTTATGAATTATTCCAAAAAAAGTTCAGCTAAGATTGAGGATTACATTATATATAACAATTTATTTTAATTTTAGAAGAGTAATTATCATCATTAAAATGTCCAATATTGATAGAATACAATTAAATGGGAAAATTAAATCAAAATGTATTTGGTGTATTCCTAATTAGTGGCATTTAACTTTTTAATTTTAAAATGATTTTACAGTATACAGTATACAGTTTTAATTAGAATCTTTTTTTATTAATTAATTATGACAAAATTTTACAATATACAATGTACAGTTTTGTAATTAGTTTTTTTTAAATCACCAAACTTACAGAAGGTGCGATAGAGTTGAAGTAGTGTGAAAGTTATCATTTTTATTAAAAAAATGAGATAAACATGAAATGGCAGACAACAATATATGCTTAAAGACGATTTCCTCATCTGGTACTCTTTATAGCAATAAAATTATGAAAAAATCCGACTATCTTTCTACAGCACGATATCAAACGAGCATCACATTTATGTCTTTCAGATTAAGACGGAAGTTGGGCGAAAAATTTATACAATAAGTTGTTGAAGCTCTATCCTAACGTCAAAATTACGCCAGTCTCTTTTATTCCAGTGCAAGCTTGAAAATTTGATGGGATGAGACTATACAAAAACTACTTCATCATTTCAAATTACTATGGATATCGAATATTGCACCAACTTGAGTTCTCATTATAATAGATTGGTAGAGTTAAACTCAGAAGGTTCTTTTCAAATTATGCGCATCTTACTCTAGAATACAGAGACTCTCAGCAGTTCAGAGATTTTATATTTTTCTCTAAAGTCCAGACAAATAGAAAATTAACTAGTAATCGATTTTACACTAACTCCGATTCCTCATCACAAGTCAGAATACAAGATACTTATAAGCACCTTGTGAATTCAAATAAGATAAGTACAGTAGAAGAGATGGATGAAATGCATTATGACACGGTTTGCGATCAAATTGTGCACAATGACAAAATACTGGCCCATATTGGGCATTTGAATAAAATAATAACTCAAAGTCACTTCCTCAACTTATTAAGTTTCAATCCTTATTTGGCATTCTGTCAAAGCAGGATACGAAATCACTAAATCTTGTACATCTTGATTAAAAGGACTTAGAAGATATGATATTCTTTGATGCCCTAGACAAACTCTATGAGTCATATTTAGAAAATGCCATGAAAATGTCAAAGTCGTTTGGCTATTTGGTTGGCTAAATACAGGAAAAACCACTCTCGCTAAATACTTAAGAAAGAAAAATGTATCTCTGAAGAATTCAATATCCTAAATAATAGATTCTAATAGTTTATGCATTGAAGTAGAATAATCAAGATCTTAGCTCGTCATTATGGATGAAATCAAACGAGAAATGGAGAATAGATTGATGATATAAAAAGGTTTTTTTAGGGTGAAGGCTATCCAGTAAATTTGAAGTACAAAGCTCCAATAGCTAGATTCTAAAATTGCTAAATGATCGCTATATCAAATCAGCTGCCATTAGACAAATTAAGTGACCCTGATAGGATGTCGTTTGAGACCAGGATGCTAAAGACTGAATTAATTTAAGAGACGTAGGGGCAAGATGAGAAATTTCCTTTTAATGAAAAAGAGCTGGCAGTATATTTAGGCAACGACAGATTGATGAAGGTGAGGCATGGATGATGGCAGAGGAACAGTCTTTCGCGTGGATACATTTGGTTCATAGGACGATTTCAATTATGGATTACAACAGAAGAGCGCAATGGGGCAAGCTATTTGAGAGCTAAGATCTATTTATGTTTATAATTAAAATTAAAACTTTTACACTACTTCAACTCTATCGTACCTTCTGTACATTTGGTGATTTAAAAAAAACTAATTACAAAACTTTACTGTATATTGTAAAATTTGGTCATAATTAATTAATAAAAAAAGATTCTAACTAAAACTGTATACTGTATACTGCACAATCTGTTTAAAATTAAAAATTTAACTGGCACTAATTAGGAATACGCCAAATACATTTTGATTTAATTTTACAATTTCAATTTTATTCTATCAAAAATAATGATTTTGTTTAAAAAACAAAATTTAAATGTATTATTCTTAAATTTTTGTAATATATTTATTTTTTAAGCTAAAGATGTTAAAACCAAACGAAAAAAGTTTGAGGTTTAAAAAATGAATTTAATTAATATGATATTAAATATAAAAGTATACTAACTTAAATCAGTATAAATAAAAACTAGCAAATATCATATTTTCAATAAATATTTTGTAAAAAAATTAATGGCATCTAATCTTAGTATTTTAATTATTACAACACTTAATTACACTATTTGTCTAAATATATTTTAATCAAAATTATTTTTAAAAAATGATTATTATAAAAAGCGTTAATTACTTGAAAACAATTTTTATCGAAAATATCTCTGAATTTAATATATTTCAAAAATTTTCCATTTCTAAATTAAGAAAATATTAGCTGTATATTTTTAGTTTTTATTGGAGATTGACTTTCTGACCCTGAAGCAGCTTAGATTACGTATGGAGAAATTAAAATAATGAACTTCTATATTAAAATTTTAATTCTTTAACTTATTTTTGATCAGAAGTATTTTTCATTATCTTATATTTAAAATTAAATTTTAATTTTTCATCATAGAAAAGAAATGATGCGATTTATACAGAATTTTGATTGAATTTAAAAATTTAATATGATTAATTAATATTAAACAAAAATGAAAATTTCAATGCAGATGAAGCTGCTCTATTTTTCAATAAAAATGTAGGTTACTAAGAATATATCTAAATATTATTTTTTCAAGGGTCTTCCCTGAAAAGAGCAGGGGTATATAGACTCAGTAGTGGCACAGAATTAAATGAGTATTAAAATCATGAAAATGGTGATATTTTAAAAGAAGCATAGAAGATGATAAAACGGAATGTTTATTCAATAATTTTTACAATTACTAAACTAATTGCATAAATTATAAATCTATCTTTTAAATTTTTTTATTTTCTAAATATATATTATGACACATTCAATGGCTCTATCTAATTTTATTAAACTAATTATATGAAATAATATTTTGATTGATTTATATTAATAAATCAATCGATTTAAAATGATATGGTTAATTTCTATTATTGGAATTTAAAAAAAATTAATAAATGATATTTCATATATATAATATACATTTTATCTTAAAACAACATGAAGAATTTAAAGCTTTATGTATTTATGACAGTTGATAATTAATTAGGATATAACTTTTTTTCCCTCAATAAAAACTATTCTTTTATTTAAAATTATATAATTCTTTTAATAATTCAATATTTTCTAAAAATAATTTAAATAAATTTAGAAAAGAAGTTAAGGATTTTTATAGTTAAGTTATTTTATATTTTTAATTTAAAAATAAAAATAGTATATTTCATAGAAATTGTTTGCAAAAAGATTATTTGAAAATTTATTCAATAATAAAATAAGCTATGTAGTTATTAAATAGATCTGCGTAAAAAGCAAAATCCTTTTAATTTTACATATTGTTGACAATCAACATATTCAAAAATAATTCGAAAAAATGACTGATAAATATAGCAAATATTAGTGTTAAATATGTTCAAATTAATCATATTAATAAGTATTATACTTAACTAAATTTCAAATTTAGCTACTCTCACTTTAAATATAAAGTAATTCAAGAATCAAACACAGATACAATTTTGATATCTACATAGAATTCTCCTGTTCTATAACAATTCTAAAAGTATTTTAACATTTATAATTATATTCCACGATTAAATTAAATTATCTAAATATATTCTAGACCGAAAAGATTTTAATCTTAAATGCGTAATAATCATTAAGATTTTTTAAAAATCTTTATATATTTGAATCTTTAATTTCACTATAGATTTGTGTGTACCTCAAAATTCATTGAGTTACAGTTGCAAATAAAAAATAGAGATTATATACTAAATCATTATCAATATTAACATGGAGTGTTATGAATCACCCTCATTTTTAATTTTATTGTTTTACATTATAGAATAATTGTAAAAGTATAAAAAAGTATTTTTAAATATAAAATCTAATTAGGGTTAAAATATCGTTAAGATCTTATGTAGTTTAACTAAACTTTTTAAAGAATACACTTGAACAGTAAAATTTGAGAACTCAATGATTTAAAAAAAAACAAATAAATTCTTTATCAGTAAATATTTACTGTTATTCTCTATTAATTAATTAATTTCAAATTAATGTGTACCTCTTTTTGATTAATCGCTTTATTTACATATCCCCAGAATTAAAATTTAAAATCATCAAATGCTAAATGTGTATGTTTATAATTTGCTAATTTAATTATTGAAGTAACATTAATTTATTTAATAAAAAAGAATTATTATCTTTATATACACAAGCCCACACTACCATATTTAAGATGGATCATATAATAAATTTTTGTATTTTAAATTCTACCATTTATAACTTAAACACTTCTAAATAAATTATATGTATCAGTAAATATCTTTTTATATATATATGGATTTATAATTTTTATAAACAATTAAAAACTATATTTAACATTAGTAGTGAATCAAAACCTTTATCTTTTTTTAATATGCATATTAAATTTTAATTTTTAAATATCTCAAATTTAGTTTTAGTAATATGAAAAACTAATTTATAAACAAATCAATCAAAATTAATGGCATAAATGAGAAGCCAACTTTAAAAATTTCTTGATCCTTGACTTACACCGTTGTAGGAGACAAAAGCGGCTTGAATCTTGTAGTTGGTCATTAGATCGCCGACCTTGAATTTGAAAGTCTCAATACCAGTCACTGACTTGAAAGCTTGTCTGTAGTAAAGTTCCTTTTGGAGTACTAGACTTAAGCTTTCATCATAATCTACGGGAAGTGAGTTAGCGAATATCTAAAATAATTTATTTTCATAAGAAATGTTATTTTAAGTCAATATACTCTAAATTCAATAAATTTAATATTTCATCAACCAAATGGGAAAATAATTGCTTTATTAACAAGTGTATATTATAGTAAATTTATAGGAGTAATAATTTCTGTAAACTAATTTAACAGTGTATGTTAATGAACGGAGTAGTCAGGAAATTCACGTCATTGCTTAAATCTGTAGTTCTATCATAATCTGAGCCAATTTTGGCAGCTCTATAATATTAGCTTAAGGATGATTGTACTACTTGAACTAATCTGGTGATCTCTGTCATGTATTTGAAAAATATTGAATTCACCTCCTCCATAATAATTCTAAATGAGGGTTTGCTTTCATATATGTATTAAATATGAAAAACACAATCAAAACATTTCAGATAAATTAATAAACAGCGAGGTATTTTATTCCATAAAATAGAAATAAATATGATTTACTTGCCAAAGCTTTATAGATGGAGAATATTTATACATTCATCTGCTATTTATTGTTTTTTTATCAGTTTCTTTCATCTTAAATATAATTTATGCAAGACTAAATGAATTGAGGGTATAATATTTAAAAAATATAAAATCAATAATCATCAATGAAAATAACTTAAGTATATATATATAATGTTTGAGAATAAAAAGATTATTATTTCATTTCTGTTGTAAATATTGCTAAATTAAATCAACTGAATAAATATTTTATAAATTTTGCTTGAAAATGCTAGAATTTTCTAAAATTTTGGAATTTATCTCCAAAGAACATACCAATTTCAGTGATACTATTGGAAGGAGATATTCATTTTCAATGTAACTAATCAAATCAATAGTATCTTCCTCGAAAACTTGAGATCTCAATATTATCATGAGAAAGTAATTTTTATAAAATACTAATAATTTAAAAGTTTTGTCTATATGTCATTTAATAAAATAATACAGAGGAAAGAATTCAATATTTCGCAAAAATATAATTTATCATATTTAATTAATAAAATGATATTAAGGAAGTATATTCGGAATGTGGAAGTTGTTACAAATAAATTCAAAAAACTATAAAATTAGAAATTTATCATATTTCTACTTTAAAAAAAGTGAGTTATTTTGAATTTATTACAATCAGAATTAAGCATATATTTATAAGGAAATGCAATAGCTAGCTATTTTCAAGAACGATAGATTACATTATCGATTTTAGAGTTCAAATAAGCATGCACAAACTGGGATACCTTTAATCATTTCATTTTGTGACAAACTTCTTTGAGAGTCAGTCGAGATCTACGGAGAGACCATCACGAGTAACGGCGTAAGTGCTTTGGATATACCAAGTTCTACCTTTGATGGTGTGGAGTCCAAGCTTATAAGTGATCTCTGGGTAGATCATATCGCCTTGAAAATCTTGATTGTTAGCGAATACCAAGAGAACTGCTTCCATAAGTTCCTCCTCAGCGATCATCTTGTGAGCTCTTCTCTGGCATCATCAACTCTGTCTCTATCGTTGGAGTCAACGACGAAGATAATACCTTAAGTGTTCTTGTAATAGTGTCTCCAGAGTAGTTTGATCTTGTCTTGACCGCCTACATCCCATACTGTGAACTTTTTTTGTAGTCAACAGTATCGACATTGAAACTAATGTTTGGAATAGTAGTGACGGATTCACCGAGTTTAAGTTTGTAGAGGATGGTGGTCTTACCTGCAGCATCGAGACCGATCATGAGAATTCTTTTCTCTTTCTCGGCCATATGTCTTTACCAAACTTTGGAGAACATTGAAGCCCATTTTTTCTTTCCTTTTTATTTGTTACTTAATTTGTTGTAGTATAATTCTAATTCAATAGTTTATTTGAATTTATTTGTAACAACTTCCACATTTCAAATATACTTGCTTAATATTGATAAGTTAATTTTACATTATTAAAAATATGGCTAAAATTATCCTTTAATTTTAAATTACATTATTGAAAATAAACAGATTGAATATCAATATTAAAATTAAACTCTTATTTTATTTTACTTTCTCATAAATTTTATTAATTATAAAAGAATTCATATTTATTTCTTGCTGAAAATTAATATTATATAGATATATCTAAAATTAAGAAAAAAAAATCTACTGCAATTAATTTTTTTCTTTTAAATATGAAATTGAGTTTTATATAGCAATGAATGTTTTTTTGAGAATAAAATATTTTTTATATGAGCACTAAAGGAAATAATTAACAAGTTTAATCACATCAAGCTCTTCCTTATTTATTGGACACTAGTTATCTAATATACAATAGTTAACTGAATCTAGGATTCTCTATTAGTCGTGCAATATTTCAGGAATTTTGCCTGAGGTTAACAAGGCACTAAATACACTATTATAGCAATATTTATGAAAAAAATTGAATGCTTTGATGACGTTTCTTTCTAATTAATTAGCCTACTGATTTCAAAATTTTAGTAGAGTTTATAAGATATTTACTATAGTCTTTTTGAAATAAAAGAGTTATTTAGCCTTAAAAATAAAGGTTCTAGAGAGAAAGAATGTAAAGATAATTTTTAGCAGTGACCACAATATAGGTCAGAAAGAGAGAATGACTCCAACGAACAGCAGGTCTTTCAAAGTTAATTCCCCTGTTAGAGTTCGCAATACTCTCAGCACACTTAATAAGCGAATTCGGATCTGTCCAATATTATATTAACTTTGCATTTCTGACACAGGAAAATAATTGAACTGGAGTGATTGGTATTCACTAAGAATTCAAGTCTAGAGGTCTTTTTTAGGTAATTATATAAGTAAAATCTCTAATAGATTGATGGTTTAATTAAGTTTCAATCAGTTATATGATAAAATTATTAAAAAATTATTCATAATCTTATACTACATACTTTTACGCGATAATTAAGTTTAAAGAATGATTTCAAAGTTGTAATGCATTTTTTATAGTTTTTCTCTTTCGTCGAGTCTACAACGTTTGTTCTATATAAGACTTCAAGGTTGGCTGCGAAGTCAAGAGGTAAAGCATTCAAAGCAAATTCGTTAGTAGTAAAATTTATTGAGTAAAAGTTTATAATAATATTGCTAAAGTGTAATTGAATATGGGAAATTAAATTAAAATAAATTAACATAATTACAATTAGTGGAAGTTAACTTTCTATTAACTATAGTAGTGCGGTATTTGTTTGATAAAGTATCTTAGAAGTGAGATAAATCGATTTTAAATATTTTAGTGATTTATTCACTTGATTATATCGTCAATATATCACAACACTCCTAATATGCGATAAAATTGTACCTAAAATATTAAATCCACCTTTTTATAAATCCTTTATAGGACAAGTCTTATATTTCAAGGTTGGGACATAGTTAACTGTCACTAATACGTAATTATATTGATTTATTTTTATTTAATTCCCCAAATCATTAATATATTACCAATAATAATAAAAATTTAAGTCATTATATACAATATTTATGGATAAAATTATTATTAAAGATTGTGAAAATTTGTGTGAAAAAACAATAAAATTTATGCAAAAATTATTTATAATTAAAATGCTCTTAACCATAAATTACAAATAATTTGCGCTTCTTAAATTATGCATTATACAACTATATTCACTTATGGTAATTTTATAATTTTACCTTCTTCATTGAAGTCAGTTATCTTGCTTCTAATCGTATAATCTAAAGGCACTTGAATTCATAAATCACTCTCCTATCTCATTCATTCTGCAGCTAAGAAGTACCACCTGTGCATATTAAGGTTTTGCAAGTTTACATTTTCTAACGATCTGAGATCTAACCTTGATACTTTCAAGTATATTTATAAGAATTCCTGGAATTTTATAAAAAGATATAATGAAATTCTCAAGGCATGATCTACATAGATGTGAGATTTTCTTTTTATGTTCCTCAACCTCTCTCACATTTTTTTATCTCCATGTTTTTAGTTTTAAACTCATGTTACATCTCCTAATAATTATATACATCATCAAATCTCATGAAGTGAGCTCAATTGTTTTCTTATGATAAAAAAATAGTGAAATTATGTTTGTTATTTTAATTGGTCTTTTTCAAAAAATGGTTTTGCAAAAAAATTGACAGAGTAATCATCAAATGGGGATTTTACAGGGCTACCACGCAATTCTCCATTCAAAAACGAAAGGAGATGGAATCTAATATTCAAACATCTTTCTCTCGAGCCGAGATAAGTGAGAATCTTCACTTCATAGACCACCTTTTTCCATTTATTTTGGCCTTTTTGCACATGTCCTAATCTCCTCGATAAAAAAAATCATTTGAGGATAGCTCTGGTGCAATATGCGTTTCTTTAAAGCAAAATATGTCTTTTCGCTTATCTTGCAAAGACATTCTTTAAGAAACAGAGAAAATCCCTTGATAATTCTTCAGAGCACAACCAGACTTCTATCGGCAATATTTTATTTTCATGAGAATCTAGAATTGAATCCTTAGTTACCGTAGACGACTAATTCAAGATTCTCTGTCATTATGATAATTGGCGTCTTTATCCATCATTACGCTTTGAGCTTCACTGTGAATCTATACCTTAGGTTGTTAAATTTCTAATGCAAGTTGACTTGAAGCTAGATTATGCAGAGGCAGCACAGCAAATATAGAGCTTTTATTTCTCTATAAATTGTTGAGCACTGCTTTAACATCACCAACATTAAGTCAGAGTGGTTTCATAAAACTGCTTCTATACCCACATAGAAACTAAGACCGATCAACTCATATTAGTTACAAATCATTTCTGCGTAACAAAGACTTCCAAGTATTTTAGATGAAAAAAGAGACTGAGTATCATTATAGCTTCATCTTAATTTGCCATTGTAGAATAAAGCAATTTTGAAATATTTTTCTCTCGATTTACCGTCACAAAAGTTACTTATCGAAATTATACATCCAGCCATGATGCTCCGAATATTAAGCCATGTTTGGTACGAGCTTAAATTTACAATGAGTCGAAGAATACATTTCAGAGACTTCATAAACTTCAAACTTCATGCAATAATTTGATTTGGGAGGACTAGTCTTCTGTGGTTCTATTAATAAAAGTTTCTATTTATAATTTAAGATGGATAAATTTATTATAAAATCAATTATTCATGTAATTACGTTTCACTACTACTAAACTATAAATGTAAGCTCAAAATAAATATCAGTATTTATGATCAATCAGTTATTTTATTATAAATTTCTTTCCAATATAACATACTAAAATAATTATTTGATTTCGAGTTTAGTTATAACAACTTTCTTATTCCATTATTATTTATACTTTTACTTAAAAATAAATCATAACTGTATGTTTTTAAATTGAAAGATAAAACCTCTAAAGTAAAATTTAAGAGATTACGGGAATAGAAATTTATATAACTTTAATTAATTATGAAAATTATAAAACAAATACAGAGTAATTATTAACGAAATAATTATAACTAAAATAAATATTATCGACAATTGAAAGCAATATACATTATTTAAAAAGAAATAGCGAGATACAACTTTAGTAGAAAAATAAGATAAGAGAAGATATTTAGTACTTACTTAGAGAGCAAGATAAATTAAAGTTTCTTCTATCTTTGATTTATTTGTTAAAAAGAATCAAATTCTAAAACGATGAATAAGAATGGGCAGTATTATGAAGAGTAGAATCTTCTGTAGCAGTAATAATTAAAAACAATGTAGATGAAACGTATAGGTGGTCCTGAAAATTGTCAATTGTTACTAAATTTCATGATTTAAAAGCTTGGTTTGTAAGTTGGTGAAAGACTCAACGCAAATGCTAAGCAATTATTTCATCTCCCTGACCTCGATGTAGAATATGACATTTATTATGCAGTAATGTGAATCTTCTCACTCATATCTTTAAATTACATTTAGATTAGCTTAAACATGCTTATGAATATTAGGCATTAACACTGCCTCTCTTTGACTAACTTATTGATAAATTACTATTTAATTAATTGCTTAATAAGAGTTCTTTCTTGAAACTTTTTCAAAATTTGATTGATCTATTAAATAAATTTATAATAGACCTCTCCATAAATTTAAATTATGCTTTTGCAAACTGATATCATTTTAGCATAAGGAAATAGCTCAATCGATAGTGACAAAAAGGAGGCTTCTAGACCGAAGTAAAACTCAATCTACTTCATCATAAAAGGGGTTAATTATATATTAATTGTATAATCTGTTTTATTGGGCGAGGTTCTCAATTATTGTTAAAATAAAAATATTCAAAAATCTTGCAAGCATAATTTCTTGAGAATATCTGCACAGAATGCACAAGATAGCCACTCATATCTAAATTCTATAAATAAATATATAAGCGTCACAGCCTAAATATAACGTCAAAGTTGTTTCCTATAGCTATAAAAAATTTTTACTTTCTTTATGAAAATTGACAAAAGTATGGGATTAAAGTCTTTGCAATTGATGAACATAAATACTCCTCCGGCATGATCCAAGTCGTGTTGGTCAATGTAAAGAAATAAGTTTTGGATATCCATTTTCTAAATTATTTCATAGGTGCAATTTATGCGGAGAAAGAATGGGTTGTACATCCTCATGAAAATGTTAGGCTGGATGGGAAAGATTCAAAAAGACAATGTCAAAATATTAGGACCTCATCCCTTTGTTTTTGAATGAGGCAATTTTTTATCTATCTAACGGATTTCTTAAAGCAACTAACTTTGGATTTAATAGCATTTATATATTAATTAAAACTTATCTAATAGAACGTATAGATTTTGGAATCTTGAACCGCGTTTGAAGAAAGTTTTCCTATTAGTCATTGAGTATTAAAATATGATAAATATCAATGATGTATTAGCAAATGAATTTTTGACTTCTAATTGTAGATGTCAAGCAAGCTTGGGCTGTGTCTTTTCTTGATGCAGGTCTGAAGGCCCCATACCTAACATATTGCAAACTAATTAAAAATTTCTCAGTAATGTCCTATATAGAAAGAAGAAAGCATACTATGATCCTGAAAATGATCTACCCTTGATTGTCGTATAAACCTGCAAGGTTAGTTCATTTGCTCTTTTTAATTTACTTACTACCTCTTCTCAGTAGCATTTAGCAATGACAAGATCATCAGATAATAAATATTCCTACAGGGCTTCTAGTTTTTAAAGCCCTTGAATATATTTCTCAAGCTACCATTCCGTCAGCCTTATTGATAACAGCAAAGGAAGCAATTGGTTGCCCAAATGTAATAAAATAATATAGTATTTGGGAATTTATTTACTTATTTTATTCATTGATCGACTTTATTTAGAAGGTTGTTGAATTTATTTCTGTGGTCTGGAGATAAATAACCCATAGATGAGAACCTATATTATAATGTGGACA